>CAKAOI010047188.1:0-57855 GCA_916701655.1 Sebastiscus albofasciatus
AGCCTATTTATATATATATTTAGCCTTCTTCACACCAAGCTAGTGTGACAAGGTTGGTACCAACAGATGTCTTGGGTTTTCTATTTTCATATGTCAGTACCTAAGGTTACAACCTAAAAATCACAAGTTGATGCGTTAAAGAAATTAGTGGCGTTAAAATGAATTTACATTAATGCATTATTAGCGTGTTAACTTTGACAGCCTTAGTAATTATTTCTGTAAATATTTCTCAATATTACATTTTAAAGGTCCCATATTATAAAAAAGTGAGATTTTCATGTTTTTTTTATTATAAAGCAAGCTTAAGTCCTATATAAATACTGTGAAAGTATCGAAACATTCAATCCACAGGGAAAGACACACAGCCCATATTCAGAAACTCTGCATTTGAAACAAGCTGTCAGGATTTATGCCCATTCGTGATGTCACAAATATACAATATTTAGACCCTTGACACAGTTTTAAACATAAACATTCTAAATGTGTCCCAGTTTATTTCTGATTGTGGTGTATGTGAATGTCATTAGCTGTCAGAAGTACACAAGGACCCAAACTGTTGCCTAGCAACGCAATTCTGTTGCAATTCCATCAAAACGGAGCGTTTCAGACAGAGGGGTAAATACAGGCATATTCAGGCTGACAGTATGAGGAAAATAAAGGTTTTTTTGAACATTACAGCATGTAAAAATGTTCTAGTAGAAACACAAAATACAAGTATGAACCTGAAAATGAGCATGATATGGGACCTTTAAATTCTATTTAAGAGCCTTCCTTACAAAACCAGGAATCATATTCTGGTGAGGAAATAGTTACAGGACATTTTGAAATTTTCACGGCCCCCAGAGGATGAATCCTGATGACTTTAGTGATCCCCCTGACTTGTCCTCTAGCGCCACCATTTTTTTTTTTTTTTAGTGTATTGCCTTGACAGCCACTGGATGGATAGCCATAACATTTTGTACAGACAGACATCCATGTTCCCCAGAGGATAGATCCTAATGACTTTTTATCTAATAAAATGTCTCAGATTGGCACAAAAATTCCTGTACCCCAGAGGAGGAAATCCTGATGACTTTGGTAATCCCCTGACTTTCCCTTTCAACAAATGTTGGATGGGTTGCCATGCAATTTGGTCTTTGTAAACTTCCGTGACTGACTTGTGGCTTCCATCAGGGTTATCATACAACACCCTCCACTCTACTATACTGTAAACTCCCCTCAGGTTGCTGAAAATGACCATAAATCCCAGAAAAGATACTGAGGACATGACCTCAGTGTCCTCAAATGAAGCTGGCTCTGATTCAGTTATTTCTGGATGAGGTAACATCTACCAGTGACAATATTTACAGAAAGATACATCATTACCTAGAAACTCCTGAGTGTTGTTTAATTTTTGCATTGGGCGGGGTGATTATGAGAAGATGGCCCCTTGGTACAGATCTGATTGCATTTATATGAGACGATCTGTAGTCTCAGGAGATGGAGCGGTAGGATGAGAGAACGGAAACAATCAGACCTGATGACACAGCATCATCTAGAGAGAGCTCTTTTTTGTCATTTAAAGAACAGCAACAAAGAACGCTGACAAAGCATCAACCCCCCACCTGTTAGAGACCAGCAGCCCCCTACCCACTTCAGTCTATTACTTATAGTATTTCAAACACATAGTGTGTGTGTTTGTGCATTTCTATGGGTGTTTGTGTGGATGACAGAGGATTAGTTCAGTTCACAGGGATGCTTTGAAGGGATGCCATGAAAGAGGCAGCCAGCTGGATCCTTTATGGAGCCGATTCTGACACTTCTGACGTAGTAACCCTGTCGTGTGTGTGCTCTGGACTTGCATGTATGGATCTGACTGTAACTGCAAGCTATTAATGGAACCCTCCTTTTAATCGCTATGATAGCGTCAGACGTAAATACTGTGTTTGGGGTTGATGGTTTGGATCTTTATGTGCCGTCAGGGAGTCATATGTGATGCTAGCGTAGGTCCTTAAGAGACATGAGGTAATTATGTGATGCTGAGATTGGGATAAGGATCCAAATGTGATGCTGATGCAGGTCCCTGTTGAGAGCCTTTGGTCATGAAGCTGAGGTTGCTGGTGTAAAAACGTTTGAGTTTGGGAGGTAATGACTTCCCCACCTCCCACCCTCAGTGTTTTCATCCATTATAATGCACACAGTAGACTATACATGGCCTCAGGGTTACGGTGTGTCAGTTATTGGGAGTAATTTCATTAACAGGGCCAGATGTAAGAATCAGAAATGGCTTGTTAACAGTGACACCTCTGGCCGTTAAGTCAACGACGGTCAGCGTCCTGTTGCTGCCGCTCGTAGTCGTGAACGAGCATCGGTCAAAAACACACAAGACTGAACGTGATTGAAAGGCATCATGTTGATTAACGTTAGCAACATTAGCAGCTAAAACCACAATATCACTATATATTTCACATGCTTGGCAGTAATGTTAGCTTAACAAATCGAAGGTTCTGCCCTGAATCGATAACTTTTCCTGCTTCAGCCTCTCGACCGTGGTCAGGAGGCAAAGGGGAAACACCGTAGTTTTGATCTCCTGGTCCGGAGTCGATAGTGTTACTCGTTCCAGAGCCCCGTCACGTCACTCTGGAAACAAGACATGGGAAACCTCTGTTGGTCTTGAGGAGCTGCAGCATTTATTTCTGCACAAACTGAAACTTCCACTGTGCCTTTACTTTATATTCTCAAAGCTAAACTAACTCTCTGCTGCTCCGCTGCTTGCTCGTTTCGCTGCCGCTCTCTCTCTCTTGCTTCACCACTCACTTCCCACAATGCACACACACTCCCACAACACTAGTTTTTCACCGACCTCGGTCATATTCCTGTTTTGCAAGACAGGATTCACTAGATATGACTTTGTTTTTTTTGTGCTTCTGTGGAGTTTTTGTTGGAGTCTGAGTTGTGGTGGGAGCCGGTTGTTTGTTTGCGTAAGCAGACTCCATATAGCTATCCCTGTAGCTGCACTGAAGAGAGTAGGCACTGGCGAGCACGCATGACGTCACATCCGCTGGGACACCGACCCAAGTCCTTCATATAAAAAGCAGTCTACAGGCTGATAGAAAAACAAAGAAAGTCACGGAATGTCTCAGTTTTTAGGTTACGGTTACAAACTGCTCCCTCATTTGCAATAAAAAACGATTTATATGTGTAAAAAGTTACATACAGTCCCTTTTAACACAGCTTTATTGAGGAACATGTGGGCACAATATAAACTAAATAATTAGATCTTAAACCTAGATTTACACACAAGGCCTCTCTACAAGATTATAACATAACAAAGAATCCACATTCGCAAACATTGTGCTTTGGTAGTGCAAGTTCCCGAACAAATTAGCAGTTAAAGCTGCAGTGGGTAGAATTGGACCAAATATGTCCCTATATCCTGACAGTAGTGCACGAGACAGATATTCTGGAAAAAAATCATGTGCCTCTGTGTTCTCCGGTGCTCCTATAATGGCATCTGCAAGATTTCACAGACACAGACTCCTCTGCCTGCCTGCTTGCCTTCACTCAGCTCGCTCCACCTCACGTGCATGCGCGTACACTACACACTGCAGAAGACGTCATAGCTCTGAGAATATCTAGTGAATGTACAGTGGACGTTTGTGCAGAAATAACTGCTGCAGCTCCTCCAGACCAACAGAGGTTTGAAGTGACAGGGCTCCGCAGCGAATTACGTTATCGTCTCTGATCTGGTGCCGGTGTCTTCCCTGTTTCCTCCGGCCGCGGTTGAGAGACTGAAGCAGGAAAAGCCAACACTAGGATCAGCAGTGATTCTTCATCTTGTCAGCTAACATTTCTGCCAAGCAGGTGAAATATAGAGTGATATTGGGGTTTCAGCAGATGTGTGTTGCCTCACTGTTTTAAGTGATGCTCGTTCATGTCTATGTAGAGCGAGCCCGACGCTGACGGCCACAGGTGTCGCTGTTAACAAGCATTTCTGATTCTTACAAACAGTCCCTTTAGCAGGACTACAATGACCTTTTTATACTTGTCAAAAACATAAAAAGGACTGGAAAGCATATTCAACCTCTCAAAGGTGTTGTGTGGGACTTGTGGCTTACTCACAAGCCTTTACTACATCAACTACCTTTAACAAATACGTCTACCTGGGTAGATGCATCTGCTTCAACACTTCGGCCACGTGTGTCGCCTCACTGTTTTGAGCGATGCTCGTTCATGTCTATGTAGAGCGAGCACAAGCCTGACGCTGACTTTCGTTGACTTAACGTCCACAGGTGTCGCTGTTAACAAGCATTTCTGATTCTTACAAACAGTCCCTTTAATGTTTTTTGATGTAACCAGATCCAGTGTGCTCATCATACTGGCTATAAAGTGATTTTGAGTCCTGACCTGAGGTTGGTTCTTTATGGTATGTTGGGAGGCGATGCTGTTTTTGGGGAAACGTGTGATGATGCCTTAAATGTTTCCAGGTCCTCATTGTTACAAGTGAGTGAGTGTGTGTGTGTGTGTGTGTGTGTGTGTGTTGTAGGTGATCTCTGTACTTGCTGGTACAGTGATGGGTCACCCCGAGGAGCCCTCTGACATGCTCGTCCCGCTTTGGCCCTTTTGGTGGTCAGTGGTTTTAACATGATGTGATCCGGTCGTCCTGGTACGCCGAGGTGCGCATGCCCACTAAAGAGGACGCAGCGGCGGCTCCATGTGTGTGTTGAGGCGCATTATTTGGCAACAGACGCGGCAGTGGGGAGGGCCGAAAAAAAAAAAAGAGGATATCCCCTGGATTTAAAAAAAAAAGGCAACGATTTATCGAGGTTAACTGCAGATTAAACATTCCTTGGTCGACCATCGGCGAAGAACGGGCGACAAAGAGACCGAGTAAGTTGACTGGAGAAGTTTTTGTTAGTGAGTGAATCTCGTCGAGAGAGAGAGAGAGAGAGAGAGGAGCCAGGTTTCTCCTCCTCAACCACCACCACCTATCTGTGACGATAAAGAAGCTGATGGGCTGTTGAAAAGTAACACTTCTCTCCGCAGAGCCAAAGGTTGAGCACCGGGGAGGAGGAGGGGGGGCTCTCTCAGCCTAAAAGAGCATTTTATTTTACGTTTCAGCTTCCTAACTATGATCTTGTGCGGTAGAAGTCGTTAAATGAGGTAAGGATTATAAACGTTAACGTCGCCAACGGCTCTCCTCTCCTCTCCTCTGCTCTCCTCTCCGGCGGCGGCGGCGGCTCAGTCCTCCGGGCCGGTCGATGAGATTCTCTCCTCGGGAGGGGACACCCAGGTAACGTTAAATGAGCCCCATAGAAGCTCACTTTTTTAGGGCAGTAGGGTAAAAGTTTGTGTCCGCTTTTTGAGCCCGATGGTTGTCCCGCATCGGGGTGCAAACCGGGTCAACGGTTCTGGCTCGGTTCTGTGGGTCAATGTTGATGGAGGAGTTTCACTACTTTGACTTTCTGTACCAGCCGTTGACGTTCCAGCCAGCCGTTGACGTTAACGGCTACGGACGTTAACCCGCTACAGACAGACAGACGTTAACGGCTACGTGTTTTTGTGTTTGTGTCGATGTTAGCTTTAACGTTAGCTCCGAGGCGGCGGTGTCAATAATAATAATAAAAAAAGCCGGCTAGTTGCACATGTAGTGTGGGCTGGGTTTAGTGTTGTTAAAGGGGCTGAGTTGTGTGTTTGGATGGTTGTACTGGAGTGGCCTGTAATGTTAGTTAATGGTGGTGGTGGACGCTGCTTTAAGCCCCCCCTGGCACCAGTGTTGGTTCTGCTATCTGGTAGCTAATCTTCCTACTTCTCTCTCTGTGACAACCGTAGTCTTCCTCCTCTTAAAGCTGAACACACACACACACTGACACACACCGCACACACTCTGTCTCAGCCAGACACGCACACACATTCACATTTGCAGCCACTACAGTCACACCAGTTTGCTTCAGGACAAAAAAAGCTGTGGCCATCAAACCAGTTTATACTACATTGTGTGTTTATTTGTACGGATGCATTTTAAAAGCTTTTAATATTTAATGATTGGATGTGACGGAAGCCGGTTTGTTGATACAAAAAAAAAAACACATGCAGCATTTTTTGCATGGTGTTGTTACGGAGGCACTGGCTGCATGCTGGTAACTTTATTTGTAATAGTTTAAGACTTTTTTTTTTTTTTTAGATTTACTAAGGTCTTATTACATAGTATCAAGATTCAAGCCCTTTATTGTCATTGTGTAGTACAACGAAATTAGATTGTGACAATCCCATAGGTGCTAATGAAAAGTTAATACAATAAAAAAAGAGATAGTGCAATATAAATATTACAAATATAAAAGATAATACAATAAAAAAAGAGATAGATAAGAAAGATAATACAATCACTACAGTCACACCAGTTTGCAGCGCTTCAGAACTAAAAGCTGTGGCGATCAAACCAGTTTATACTACATTGTCTATTTATTTGTATGATGCATTTAAAAGATTTTAATATTTAATGATTGGATATGACGGAAGCCGGTTTGTTGATACAAAACTACATGCAGCATTTTTGCATGCTGTTGTTATGGAGGCACTGGCTGCATGCTGTTAACTTTATTTGTAATAGTTTAAGACTTTCAAGCTTAATTGCACTTTTTTTTTTAAATGATTTACTATGGTCTTATTACATAGTATCAAGATTCAAGATTCAAGCCCTTTATTGTCATTGTGTAGTACAACAAAATTAGATTGTGACAATCCCATAGGTGCTAATGAAAAGATAATTCAATCAAAAAAGAGATAGTGCAATATAAATATTAAAAATATAAAAGATAATACAATATAAAATATAAAAATGCAATATGTATATTGATGAGATGACAGTTTTGCCAGATTATAGTTTTGCCAGATTATTGCACAATCAGATAATTATATAATTATTGCACAGCATCAGATAATAATTGCACAGAGTGATCAGCATATGTTATTGCACATATCCGTAACAGTAGATATACAGTATTTACAATGCACAAAAGTGACCAACGTGTTATTGCACATTTACATTGCACGTGTTCAACTCAGACAGAGGAGATGTCAGCGTTCAGGAGGTTTATGGCAGTTGGGAAAAAGCTGTTTTTAAGTCTGTTTGTGCGTGTGCGGATTGATCTGAAGCGCCTGCCTGATGGAAACCTCTTAAACAGGTTGTTTCCGGGATGAGTGATGTCCTTGATGATGTTTTTGGCCCTTACTGTTATTAATATTCTCACTGACAATCATAATAATGTAGTCTACAACTCGATCTGAAGTATGCTCATAATCAGACTAATAAAAAACGAGTAAGTAGAGGAACACATGAATGGCTTTAAGTTGTTATATTAATTATTTCTTGTATTGGTTAATGTTATATATTTCAGAGATTATTGTTGTTGTTTGGACTGCAGTAAACCATCGCTTTCAATATCGCTTAATAATGTGCTGATTATTTTTAGGGATGCACTGATCCAACTTTTTCAGTCCCGATACCGCTCTTTGGGTATTGGCCGATACCGAGTACAGATCCGATACCAGTGTTTAATTAATAAGCTGTATGCCTCACTGTGTGGAAGTGACTGGGATCATTCTTTTATGTGGAAACGCAACATCAAAAAAACATTAAAAAAAAACACTGTTTTTGTCTGAAATGTTTAAACAATCGGTTGATTATCAAAAGTTGTTGCAGATTAATTTTCTGTCAATCAGCTAACTGTTGCTTTTGTCAAATATATTTAACATGTTTATCAGTAATCAATGACCATTGGTTAATTAGGACCTGTGCACAACAAAGCCACTTAAAACCAAGTACTGTGCCTGCCATGTGGACAGAGCCTTGAATGGTGGTAAAGTGAGGAGACTTTATTGCCTCTTTGTGGAGATCTGGAATAAACAGTCAGTTGTCCATGTGGACAAAGACCCTGCAAAGTGTTATTTGAATGTTAAAAACCTGTTGCATTGTTTATGAGCTGTCACTGTGAACAAAATACAGGTTGCCTTTAGAGAAAGGGGTTGGCTAACACAGGTCAGAAGAGAGGAGAATGCTTTGCTTTGACAATGGCACTACCCACTACTACCTGTTATGACAGACAGTGTTGAAGTTGCGCATCCACTGGTAGTCCTATCCACCATTCGGGGTGACTCATGACCCAGTGTATTCATAGTAATAAAATTACAAGACTGAGTGTGAGTCAGAAAGTGTTCAGAAGTTTCAGCCTTGTTGTTTTCCAGAAATCACTGTTCCAGTGATCACACATAAGAGCGATCCAGAGCAGAGTTGTGTAATCAGCCACTGTTCTGGAAAGGGTCGTCTTCTGGACACATTTTAAGCTGCTGCACATGACTGCAGGGGTCACAGGGCAGCTGTTTAGTCAAGCCTCCATGACTTCATCAAATATATAGGCAGCAGCACTGATTGCCTTTTTCTGCCTGTTTTGTGTAGACAGTGGTGCTATTTGCTCCATAAAGCACTGACTTGTTAAGAGTTAAAGTTATGTCACTGAGCAAGCGAGTGATCCGCTCCAAGGTTAAATCGTTCAATCAAACCAGCTCAGATCATTTTATTGTGAAGGTTTTGTTACTAGTTGATGCTTGGAGACCATCATCATCTCTATCATTTGTTATTCTGACAGATCCAATCAGATAATTGATAAGAATATTTTCCCGGTGCAGCAGTTCTATGACTGGGCAGAGTTTTCCGAACACCCGGTGCAGTGTAGAAATATGCTTTCACAGGTTAAAGGTCCGTCAGTGGGTAAATAACATGCTGAGTGCACCCTTTATGTGCAGCCAGACATCGATGATGGTTGAGAGTGAATCTGCCAGCCTGAATGAAGGATGATTGAGTGACTGATGGTTGACATGATCCACGAGTGACTGGATAAATAACCACTGCGGGGCAGGAAGAAAAGACACTCGGCAGAAAACAAGGCCGGTGTAGATAAACTGTGGATTCGGATGAGCGGCGCCCTGATAGTGGTAGCAACCTGATACCAGATTAAAGTACAAGTATTCTGCCTTGGTGAAAGCCACACTCGCCAAGAGCCAAGTACCTGCACAGTGCAATATAATAATATGGTTATGGATATATGGAATTACACTGCAAATGATAATGGGAGGATTGAGTTTGATTAGATTAGCACTTTTTAAAAGTCTTCAAACAGACTGTACAATCAGTTAACCAAATAGAGCAATAATGAGATATTAGATCAGACCTTTTTTAGCATAAAAAACTTAAGCAGTATCTACAGTTAACGTGCTGTTGGTTAAGAAATATTACATGTACTGTATATAAGAGCCCTATAAACTCTAATTAATTGTCATAGCTTAATGATAAGATGACAAACATAGTGCTTTTTACAGGACCAGCCTTGTGGTCATTTTGTTAACGTGGCCTGATTAATGAACGCACACAGATACAAGGGCTGCAAGGTGATTGGAAAAATGATATGATGTAAATAAGCAACAATGATTATTATTTATTTATATGTAGTGTTATTTGTCTAAGGTGAACAATAACACATTTATACTGCATGCAATAAACTGCATGTTTTTTTGCCCAAAACTGCATGTGGTTATCATAAAGTGGGCTGTAAAGGTGAGACTCGTGGGTACCCATAGAACCCATTTTCATCCACATATATTGAGGCCAGAAGTCAAGAGACCTCTTTGAAAATGGCCATGCCAGTTTTTCCTCCCCAAAATGGTTGGTTGGTTGGTACAAATGGATTCCTTAGGTTTTCTAGTTTCATATGATGCCAGTGTCTTCACTCCAGCTTTAAAAGTGCCCGCTACAACCTCCAAAAGACAGAGCAGCGTCCGGGTCCGCCGACGGGCCGTCAGATTTATTAAGAGGTTAGTTAAAATCTATACAGCATTTTGGAGAATCGGTACAGTATCGCAAAACTTAATATCGTGATACTCATGTGTATTGATATTTTCTTACACCCCTACTGTACTCATGGCACGTATCTCAACTTAGTGTGCCGTTTATTCCCGTTTTACAGAAATAACGCCCTCTCCTACAAGAAGACCAAACAGCATGCTGGGAAAAGGCAGAGAAATAAAGCCAGAAAGAACTGCTGATGGAAAAACTAGTGCTATGAGAGTGACAGCCAAAGGCAGCAGCCCAACAAACTTAAGGACACATCACCATGAACGCACCACCACACACAGTACAATGGCGTCTTTACAGTGTCGTTAAATGCTGTTCCAGGATTTCCATCTTATTTGAATATTAATCAGGATAATATTGTGTAGCGAGATAATTCTGATAATCGTACCATGAAACTTTTATAACCACACTGATAGAAATAATGTAATATTGAAATGGGCAGTGTAGCTCTTTAATATGTGTGTTAGTGCACAGTCACTTTACTTGTATGTTAACTTTGTGTACATACATAGAATTAATGTGTGAAGTTGAGTTTTCCTTTCAGTTTCGGATGCCTTCAGAGCCTTTGCACTGGTTGCATGTGATGTCAAGTTCTTGGATGGTTGGGGGTTTGATCCGCCATACGTGTGTGTGTGTGTGGGCTTGATGGAAATGTGTTAACTGCCATGGAGATGAAATGTGAAACCTGTCAGCCATTCAGATACCCCGTTACAAAGATAGGGTCGGTGTCTGCATGAGGTTGGGGGGGGTTGGCGCGTCTAACTTCTCCCCCAGCATCATTTCACAGCATGAGAATTAAAAACGCCATCACAACTCTCCTCAGCACACACACTCACACACATGCACTCACATGCCGTGTAATGGCCGTCACTGTGGAAGCACGGCGTCTACTCTGGCACCTGAAGGGTTAAAACAAGCTTCTCTCTCAGTCATACACACACACACACACACACACACTAGCCAACCGGTTTAAACCAGTTCTCAGGAAAAGTGCTTTGTGTCCCACTGAATCCTGGGAAGGGTCATGTCATGTGTGTCTCAGTGATGTCAGAGTATTTAAAAAAAAAAAACTTAGTCAGCTCTCTGTTATCAGATGATTGCTCTGCATGCTGCATTGGGACTCTGCATGTGTAGTCTATATAGGTACATCATGGATACACTGAGTGTGCTTTATGCTCGCCGCCATAACCACTCTAAGAACAGGAAGAGGAGGGGGCAGGACTGTGTGTACAGTGTGTGTCACTGAGAAGTAGTAGGTTGTAAGGGTTAATTGTAGTCCTTTTTTTTCCTTAAAAAAAACCATAGCTTCCTGTAGCGTGTCGCTGGGCAGACTGAGGGCCTCAGCAGACTTGGAAGGAACGGGCCTCGATTCTGTAACATACATGCATGAATATGATTCAGGACGTAACGGTGCTGTGTTTCTTCTTTGTGGTCGTCCCGTAAATAGCGTCGGTCTGACTTGGTCTCTGAATGTCACTTGTGCTTTCTGTTTGGGATTCTGAACTTAGAGCACAGGTCGTCTCCTGCAGCATGCCACACGGGCCAGCACGTGTTCACCTTTTTACATATTTGATTTGATTGCACAACAGTGTGCCCATTTTTAGTCTTATCCTGGTTTTGTTGAAGTTGGAACATTAAAAACCTGGTTGTTCACATCCCTGTTTACATGGGCATAACAGTCTTTGACCATCTGTGTGCAGGTGTGTCTTGATCCTTTGACATCTGAACCACTTTGTGTCATTTCTGTACTTACTGAGTTACCTCAGCAGCTGAGGATAAACACAGTCGTGCTTTCCCTTTATTTTAGCGTGTTGACCATCATTACATCATTTACCATCATGTTTTTTGGTTTACAAAAGGTAACAGGAATCCTGGATAATGTGTTAACATGCCACAATATCGCGGTCTCTATCGGAGAACCCCAGCTAGGGACAAGGGTTTATCCACATTTCTGAAAGAATGGGACGTTAAAATGCGCAATGAGGATACTCCCTAAATTCGGATGATAATTGGGATAGTAGTGCGCATGTAACACACTCAATGTTGGACTGACCAGTCATTTTCTTTTCTGTACATGTTTAAAGGAGCAGCTGGAAGGATTAGTGGTATCTTACGGTGAGGTTGCAGATTGCAACCACCGGAGTACCCCTCCCCTCACCCCTCACTTTCTAAAGCTGGGGACACACCAACCTGACATCAGAGAACTAGCGGCGACGAAGAGCGCCCGTTTCGTCGTCTTTGTTTTGGCCGACAAGTTGCACCTGAACTTCCCGCAAAGAATACAGCCGACGGCCAGTTAGCACGGACGTTCTGTGTCTGCGTGAGAGGAAATATCTCTTCACACCAGCAGTCGGCGGTAGTCAAGTCCACTGATTTATCAATAGTAAGGCTGACTCTCTTATAGTACACATTTATTTTGTTATTGTGCAGATAAAGGCATGGTGTATATGGTTCTTTTTACACACAGAACAATGTGATTATCAAAACCATAAATATAAACATGTATTGACTCATGGTCTACCTGTGTCTCCTCTCATTTCTAACCTGACACTGAGGGATTCAGAGCAGCCACTGTAGGGGTTTAATGTGTGTCTGTATGTACCTACTATGTACTTTCTGTCTTTCTGTATGCTGGCATGTCAACATCTGGTGGGATTGAATTTGTTGTACAGGGGGCACATCAGTCGGTAATGGATCCGGTGCTCTTTGGTGCACAAGCTCTCTGAAATGAATGAAAAAATAATTTCACTTACATAAATTACTAACATACTTGGATTAATGTGTCACTATGAATATTTTAACAAAATTCATGCTCCAGTTAATTTTTGGATATTCCCCAAGTCCCTTTTAACTCTGATGTGATTATGACGTTGTCATGTTTTTCCAGCTGTTTGATGTCTCTCCGCAGCACGGCAGCAACTTTTTTGTTGTTATCCCTCTTAAAAAAAAAAACAGTCAAGTGATCCTCAGTTTTTTTTTTTTCTTTTGTTTTGCACTGAACATTTAGTACTTGTTCAGTACGCCCATCTTTTTTTTCAGTTTTCCTTTCTTTTGGTTTTTGGTTTACTCTGACATTTGGATAATTGGATGTTTTGGAATTATACTTGAGTCAACATCTAGGTCATGTGACCTTCCTAATCCCACATGTTTTGTCTGGGCGCCATTTTAGTCACCCTGTGTCCCCTACAGCTGACTCAAGGACAGTTTTGTCTACTTAAATTCAGAATGATAGGCCCACAATCACAACTTCATTTATTATTATAATAGCTCTGTATTGTACGTTTGTCAGATAACGTCAACATCACAGTAATAAATCGTGACAATCGGAGCTTTAAATTGTCTTTTCAAACATTGTGCAGTGCAGCTGTTGTTTCAAACGTCTGTAATCAACTTTTAACCAAATGTATTGGTTCAAGTTAATTAATTCAGTGAACACATTGCAGGAGGTTCCTTAGTCGCAGAGAGATAAATGAATAGACTTTTGTTGATGTGTTTGTATTTGTCCTTCACTTCAGCTGCTTTCATCTCTTACTCTTCAGATGTTCTTTTAACGTCTTTCAGGACATACATAGAAAATGTTGGAGCCTAACTACCTGTTGGGTTTAAACTTGCAACTGTTTTTAGCTTGGACTGACACCTTAAAGGGGCCCTGTGGAGTTTTCTTGTAAACAAAAGTTTTATGTTTTAACTTAAACTGACACTTCAACTCCTTTTAAGTGTTTGAACTTTACTGCAACTCACAATATTTCACATCAAAGATTCATTTTTCATTAGGCCTTCGTGTTAACCTGTTTACTGGTTTACATCTGTAATGGCTAGCCAGGTTCAACTACTTCAGCTGACATTTCCACTGCTTTCAACAATTACCATGTTATAGTATTTAGGGTGATTACACCTGCTCTTTTCAGCATAATGCCTCGTTCATACTACGTGACTCTAGCCCTGATTCCCCACACAAAAGACCCAGATCAGAGGCAAGTCCGCGTTAGCTTGTCACACGCACATGGGTGCTCAATGCCATGTGTGAACTGCTCAAAGACGGGAGCCGAGAGATTCGCCGGTGTCTCGCAGACACATTCCAGATATCTAGCATGCTATGTATCTGGACCTGTCTGGGAGTCTGTCAGGGCTACAGCCAATGAGAACACGAGACACAGGTTGAGGGGAAGCCAAAACAATGGTGGAGGGATCGCCTATAAAAATAAGAACTTACTGTATGAGTTGCATTTGCAACAAGGATCAAAGTCGTTGTTGCACTCCAGGGTGCTGGATGTTTGCATGGATAAACATAACACATAATCTGATCTACATAGGGGAAAAAGTTAAGACTTGTGGAAACAGGCTATTTTTTGAACACCTGTACCAACAACAACATCAACAAGCATGACTACGCCCGTCACTTCTCGCCTGTGTTTTTGTGATGGAACGCAATTTGGAGACCTCATCGGGGATTCCTCCCGGTGACAGATCTTGTAGTGTGTGACCTCCTGTCGCCGGTCAGTCATGTAGGGTGAAAAAATCACAATGACTTCAACACTCCCGATTACAAGACAGCAAGTTGCGTAGTGTGAACAGTACAGTGATCTGACGACTTTGAAAGTTATGTAGTGTGAACTTGGCTTAAGCCAGCACGCCTAACATTTTTCTCCAGAAAATGTAGCCCATGCTAGTTCTGTCTTATTTGTTGCTTTTGATAACATTTTTTAAAATATAAAATAATACAGATAACTCAGTTATTTCTTCCTATATCTGCAGGGGATGTCTGAGGAGGCTGTCCGCCAGACGCGCAGCCAGAAGAGGGCGCTGGAGAAGGATGTTAATCCCCAGTCTGTAGAACCCTCTGATGATGACAATGAAAGCAAAAAGCCTAAATTGGACCCTTCTGAAACTACAACACAGGAACAAACTGAACCTGAACCTGACTCTGTACTGGCACAGGAAGATCACAACCGGACTATGGTCGGATCAGAGCACGTGAAAGAGCAGGAGGAACGGCAGAGCCCGTCTCCGTTATCTTTAGCGTTACCTTTGGCCTCTCAGCCGGTGAAGGACGATCGGGAGCGGACCCAGAGACAACAGATGACGGTTGAACCCAGCTCAGACAATCGGACTGACTGCAATGACAGAGCCAGCAAGGTGAGGACAGAGCAAGCTTTGGACACAAAGAGCCAGGTCCGACCGGCGGAGCCAAAGGTGTCCAGTGGCATGATGGCTGCAGGCGAGGTGAAGGCCACCATTAAAGTGGAAGTTCAGACGGGAGAGCAGCCCGTGGACATGAGCACCTCCAGAGGGTGAGAAACGGTTTCTAGTAAACTCTCTTCAGCTGTGACAACCACATGAAAAATATGTCAAAGAAGTAATGATGGAAACTTTATCTAGACAGCAGAAAGGCTGCAGGCTTCTTGTTAGGAAAAACTCACTTATGAGAGTGTACAAAAGGATGTGTTACACTTTATTTGAATCTAAAAAGACTAAAAATGTTTAAAGTTACTTTTACGCTCCTGAATTACCATGTAAGGTAGAGGGGGTGAGGGGGTTGTTGTCCTCAGAGGTGATGTTTAACTTTATCTTTTAGTCTACCTCCATTTTCCCCCCACTCAGCACCTGAACCCTAAAAACTCCCCTCACACAAAATGAAGCCGTGTGTCACAAACCGGTTCCAGCCGGTTGTTGCCATGGTTTCCACAGTGGAAGGAACAGCGAGGGCAGGGGGGGAGGAGGAAAAGTGAATGTGTCACGTGATAATGACTTTGAGGTCATGTGACTTCTTTGGAAGAGTAGTGATTAATCCACAGGAAGTGATGATGGCGCTAAGCCCTGAGGAGACACACACACACACACATATAAGGAGGCCGGCGAGGAGAGACAGGCCTCACGTTGTCATGTACAGACTTTACCGACTTCATAAAAACACATAATCTGTGTAATCACAAGTCCATCCTTGTTTTTTTAGAGGAACATTACTCATGATCTTCAGTTTTTTAATGCCTCTAGTTAAAGAATTTAGATCATCCGCTCTCACATTTGGCCCGTAGTTTAACTAGTCGCTTTGCAGGAGAAGCTACATGTGTTGGGAGGGGGTGTGTGTAATATATAAAGATTGATCCAAACTGCCTCCAAGATTCCCACATGCGTTCATTTCCATTTTGTATGACGTATGTAGCCTGATACAGGTCACCCCCAAATGACTCAGACAACTGTAATGCGCTGCCACAATATCCTGTTTCAACAGGAAATACGCGCTCTCAAACAGCCGTCGCATTGTGGCTGAAAGACCTTTACTGGAGCTTTAAGCCCCACCTGGCTCCTCCTCGGCATTTAGGACGGTTCTGTCGTTGGTGTAGCATCAACATGAAGAGAAGCTGTGTGGAGGAGAGATGTCTGGATTTTAGATTATAGTGGAGCGGATTAACCTCCAGTCATAAATGATGTTTGTGGTTGAGGAGCAGATTGCTATGAAGACAGACATTACTAATAGATGCTAATATTTGAGTGAGTTGAGGTGTACTTACTCATCTTGCCTCAAACAGCCATAAAATGTTCTTAACCTCAACCCCACTGGATCAGTCAGCACAAACTCATAATGTGCAGCTACACATTGTTTAAACCCAAATAACATTTTTAGAAATTCTAGTGGAGATCCCAGCGTTTTCGAAATATCAAATTTATCTTAATTTGTCTAACTTTTGTTGAAATGTGTATAAAATGAGACATAAAGCTTTTTGAATACTTTGGTGCAACTGTACAAAACATTAAGTTCTACATTTCATAAAGTTTCAGCAAAGAGTTGCAACAAGCTGAAACAGAATATTTGTGATACTGTCAGATAGTGTGGAATAAGATGGTGTTGACAACCTTACATAAGGGGAAATAAAAGGGGAAAATGGGATGTTAATTGGTTGAAATTGATTAAATAACCAGTATTAGTGCTTGATTTATAAAAAATACTGGAATCTAAATTTGAATGTCATTCCTCTAATTCTGTCCAGCAGTATAAAAAGGGAGAAGCGCCCTCCGTCCCCTGAAGATGACGATGTCATCATCCTGTCAGATAACGACTCCCCCAGTCCACAGATGAACGGCTTGAGCCACTTTAAGGAGCTGGACACAGACCTGCTCATGGTGAGACGCATGTATACACAAAGTTATAAGTTGTGCATTTCATGCTACTATACTACTATTACTACTGAGATGGATCCTGAGACACGTTTGAATCGTAACCTAGGCCTTAGCTATTAGCTTTTGGGATTTTTTTAAAGTGTGGACACTGGGGCTACTCGATAATGGCAAAAATCCTAATCACGATTATTTTTGGTCAATATTAAGATCACAATTATTTATCGCGATTACTCATAGACTTTGGAAATATCATCTATTTAGAAACGACATCTTGTATCTCACATTTTAAAGTTAAATGTATCAGTCTGGTGCACTTTGAGAGCAAAATCAAGAAGACAGATCTATGAAGAACTTTGTGCTCTAGTAAACAATGTAATCATAAACACATTGGTTGTAGAGATATGAATAGTGATGACAAACGAGACAGGGTTCAAGACGGGTCGGGCAGGTTGCCGACACTGAGGACAGTCTGACCCGTTGCCCTGCGAGGGGTGCTGTAAAGCGCCACCTTCACCCCGGGTCTTTCCAAGCCGACCTAGTGCTGATCGCCGCGCACCACCACGGAGGAAATACGCCCGGCGAGGGCCAGCCAGCGCCGAGGAGAGTTCACACGAGGGGATCCTCCTACACTGAGCAGCCATCTATGACCCATCGAGTGGGGCAAAAGCACACCACTGTAAAGGAAAGGCGTTCGCTGGATTTATAACACAAGAGCGTCATTAGGAATCAGAATGCGACACAATAACTGTTTTATGTCGATTATCTTGTTTTCATAATTGTTGGAAGCCAAAATCGTAATTGAAATTGAAATTCAATTAATTGCAGAGCCCTAGTGGACACGAAAAGTTGGTTTAGTTAGGCCATGGTGTGAACAAGTTATTTTCTAACCTGAAAGATTTAAGTTACACTCACGGCATGTCATTGATACTCGGAGCAACTGAAAATGAGTTAGCAGATGGGGCTTCAATGTCCCACAAGATGCATGACTGTTAGTGGACAGTTTTAGTCACTGGAAAGTACTTTTGTCTTTTGTAAATCGAGTGGTGTAACTGATGTTGTCATCTGTAGAAGAGCAGCCCAGCGGAGAGGGAGCGCATCATTAAGCAGCTGAAGGAGGAGCTGAGACTGGAGGAGGCCAAGCTGGTGCTGCTGAAGAAACTTCGACAGAGCCAGATACAGAAGGACACTCTCCAGAAGGTAAACGGTTGTTACCCGCATCAACACAGGGTCACACGAAGCATCGCACATCCCCACAACACAGGCTTCCACTTCAAGTATCCTGTTGTTTAATATCTTTCTCCATTTCCTCTCCAGTCCTCAGGTCTGTCCGGCTCCTCTGCTCCTCCTCCTCTCATTCGTGGAACAATTACAAGCAATAAAGGCTCTCAGCAGGTTAATGCTCTACTATGACTCATGCACTCAGGCAGCGTATCTGTGTGACAGCAACTTCATACTGTAGTTGATGCCATTTCTGATGGGTTTTTTCTCTGACCAGATTTTGACAGGCAGGAGTTCAGGCACGGTCATCCCTCCGCCGCTGGTGAGAGGAGGGCAGCAGGTGTCGTCCAAACATGGCTCCCAGATTATAATGCCACCTCTGGTCAGAGGGGCGCAGGTGAGTCATGGAGAGATGTTAACAATATTACCACGCAAAGATATTATATTTTTATATTCAAAGATATATTTGCCAGGGCAATGATAGCCTGAGTTGTAGCAACTTACTGCTGTTTTTCACTCTGGGACAATCTGCAGGGAAATAATTACATTTAAACTTAAGACTTATGATCTCTCTTTGCACCTCTCTCTCTGTGTGTGTGCCCTTTGCCTTGGTGCTTTTGATGCCCCTCCCTTGTCCACCACTACCTTTGTCTGTGATGTCCCTCCGTGTCATCCCTCTCATTGTCCTGGTTAGCCCATCTCTGTATCTCCACAGCAGATCCAGGCTCTCCGCCAGCAGCAGCAGCAGCAGTTGGCCGCCTCTGGAGGCTCGGGCTCAGGACCGCCTCCTCTGCTGATGGGCCCCAGGACCTCAGCCCCTACAACCCACATCCAGAGAGGCATGGTCAACTCAGGCTTCATCAGAATTAGCAATAGTGCTAACACACTGGTCAGTATTTCACAGGTGCTTTCAAGTTAACATCCAGGGTGGAAGACTAAAATATACAATTAAATGAACTCTGGTAGAGGTATTGCCTGAATAGTATGTGTTTACAGTTAAATGTATTTGTGTTCAGATTGAGAAAATGTACAAAAAGAATTTTCATTCAATTCACTACATTTCAGTCAAAAATCTTTAAGTACAATTACAGAAACATATACCAAACTAAAAGTGCACTGGGAGAGCGCAGACCTCCACCAAGGCAGGTTTCATGTACGTCGCTGCCCCCCTGTGGTGGCCTGTGGTGTTAATGCACAGGCTGAGCTGAGTTATTAAAAAACATTCCCGAAGCTGGATCATGATCCGGATCGTCACCAAAATCTAATGGATTGTTCATTATGCCACACCCCACCCCTCCAAAAAATTCAAATTCGTTATTCAAATCCATCGCGGACTTTTGGAGATATCGTCCAAACAGACCAACCAACAAACCAACGCCGGTGCAAACATACCCTCCTTCCTAGGCCTTTGGCCTTGACGGAGGTAACAAGTACTCAATTGCAATTCAAATGTACCATATTTTGATATTTTTCTTTGATTAATTCTACAAGTTTGAGGTGTAACAAAAGTGCACAGTGAACTCAAAATATTACATTAAGTTAATATTTGGCATTCTCTCATAAATCCCTTATGCTAACACTTTAAATTGATTTTAAAATAAGAAATGTCAGTATTAGAAGAACAGCCGCATACAGCTAGCAGGAAGCTGACAGAACAGTATATGTCATATGAACGTCCAGGGCAGTGCAGTCCTGTGGGTCTGATGTCATTCATTATGCTGAGGAAAATAACTCTGGATCCAGCTATTAGTGAATTTAACAGCTTTAGGACATAATTATTTAAATGAGGGCTATATTTAGGTGTTTGTACTGGGAAGTTGATTTACCTAAAAAACAATATCCTCTGATTAACTGACATCTCTTTTTTTTTAAACTCTTTTTTTATTTGAGAACAAAGAACATGAGGTCATCATGGGTGTTACAATGTCAGGTCACGGTACATTTTTGTAAATACATCTTAATATACAATGTCACACTTCAATCAATGGTGTAAATACACAATCCATTTTACCCAGTACTCAATACTTTTTTTTCCAATTTAAGCCTTAAAATAAATGTGACTCTTTCCATACAATATATTTGATTTACAATACCCGGCCATTGGTCTAATGTTGGAGGATCAGTCTGCAACCACTTTCGAGTTATGGCTTTCTTACTACTTGCCAAGAGAATCTTTATTAAATATTTATCTTTGTGTAAAACAATTTCTGTTATTTTTCCCAAGTATTGTGTAATGAATGAGTACTTTAACTTTATTCCCATTATTTTATGGATCTCAGTTGCCACCTCTTGCCATAACTGACATCTCTTTATACATTTATGACTGTCACACTCATTATCATTTTCAGTCCAAAATGGCGGCAAAAAGCTAAAGCCCCAGAGTTTCGCCTCTTTGCTTCTGAACTCTTTGTTTAAACTCTGAAGAAATGGATGACAGAAAAAGGAAACTTGTGGCTATTTTACTTTTATATCGGTGTTTGAAGCGAAGACAGCGGGCGTCTGGACGCTCGAGGGTTCATACCGCTGTTCAGGGTCATGAAAGTGTTGCTGTACCACCTAACGTAGATGCAGTAAGTGCACTCAACTAGCTAGGTTAGCTAGGCTAGGTTAGCATGTTGAAACTAAGATTTGATTCCGTTTAACGTCTTCGTTAAATTGGCAGGGTGCTTGGACTTTATTATATTATTTAAGGACAGAAGAAACGTTAGGTGATGTTACAGATTTAAGCTAGTTAACTAAATATAATTACCAGTCTAATTAGTTTATAACATAAACGTCAGCTAGCTGGGTTAAACTGTTGACCAACAACATGCTAACATTAACATAACATAACGAAACATTTCAGTGGCCTGACCGTCATCTTAGTGAGTTACCTATTAAATATAGTTTACTAATGACCTTACCTTTTGGGAAACATGGCACAGTTACCCATAACGAACTTCTTTCGAAGAACTGAAGCGAAGGTAACTTTATAAAGCAGCTAGCTGACTTTAGTGACTGCTAGCTTCACACTGGTTGACTGAGCAGGTGGCTTAGCTGAAGACTGTCTGAGGCACGAGCGTGTCTGTGGATTAAATCATCACACGCGAGCGCGCATGGGACACCGACCCGGGTGATTTATACGTGTAAGAAGTTACAAACAGTCCCTTTAAATAGGGCTCCAACTGTCTGGTCAGTGTTCTTTGATCTTTGCAATTAATCAACACTAACAGCTCTTTGGTAACTTCTATGTCGCTCAGATAATTCAAACATATTCTGACCTTGACTGGATGTTTACACCTGTCTGGTTTCTTTCCTGTCTTTGCTTGTTTTCAAAGGTCTCCAGTTTGAAGGGCTCTTCCTCAGGAAGCAGCGGTGTGTCCGTGGTTAGCGTGAATGACTCTCCAGCCAGCCGCCAAGCTGCAGCTAAACTCGCCCTGCGCAAACAACTGGAGAAGACCCTACTGGAGATTCCCCCACCCAAGCCCCCTGCACCAGAGTTCAACTTCCTGCCCTCTGCAGCCAATAATGAGTTCATCTACCTGGTGGGACTGGAAGAAGTGGTACAGAATCTGCTGGATACCATCCACAGAGGTGTGTTACTTTTTCCAGTAAAAATGCCAAACGTCCTCTAGTTCCTGCTTCTAAATTGTGAAGATTTTTTGCTTTTGTTTGTTACATATGACAGTAAACTAAATATCTTTAGGTTTGGACTGCTGGTTGGACTAAACACGCAATTTTGTGATCCCTCGTTGGGCTGTAGTAAACTGTGATGGCCATTTTACACAACTAATACAATGATTAATTGAGAAAATAATCTACCGTCTACCTGTGACACCATAAAGGCACCTCTGTTCGTTTTCAATCAGTGCGTCTGGTTTTCCCATCTCTCTCCATCCAGGGAAGACGGGTGTAGCACTGTCCAAGACCATTACCAGAGAGCCCTTCACCTGCACCCAGTGCAAAACGGACTTCACCTGCCGCTGGAGGCACGACAAGACCAAAGGCGGGGCGCTCCTCTGTGAACACTGCATGTCATCCAATCAGAAAAAGATTTTGAAAGCTGAGCATACCAATAGGCTGAAAGCTGCGTTTGTCAAAGCACTGCAACAAGAGCAGGAAATAGAGCAGCGTATTTTTCAGCAGACGTCCTCACCAGGCTCCCACAGTAGCTCCTCGTCCTCTTCGTCGATGAAAGTAGAGAAGCTGGTGTCTCAGCAGCTGAAGCAGGCTCACGCCAGAGCGACCTCCCTCCAGCACCTCCACCAGGCCAGTCGAGGAGCCAACATGATTCACCATCACTCCATCAAGCAGGTTGGAATCCGTTTTTATTTTAAAGGGAAGCATTTGTGCAATTGATGCAACTGTAACTCAAGAGCCCTCTCTGTGTTTCTTAACTCCCCCCTCAGAGCTCCCAGGGCCAGCTGTCCCATGGTGTCTCATCATTGGGGATGAGGGGCACCCCCCACTCCTTCTCCTCCTCCTCCCAGCTGCAGAGTGCAGTGGCGGCTGCAGCTTTGGTCAGTCGGCCAGGTAAGCATGCCCACTTTTCCCACCGCTCTGTCCAGAGTTCAAAGGTGAGCAGCAGTGGAATCGCCGGCGGCAGGAATATCAGCGGAGGTAGTGCCTCATCCACTGCATGGAAGAAGCAGAGCAACAGCAACACAGGTAGACTCACATTTATACCAGCCGGCCTGCTGACATCGGCTCTCTTTCAAATTCCTGTCTGGTCCAAAAGCAATCCTTGAACGTCCTACGTCCAAATTTTTCTTATCTTATACAGAAGTTGCCCTCTCGTATAATCTCATACACTACATAAAAAATATAATAGAGTTAAGGAGGAAATGTTTTCGGACAAGGCAATCCCACTCCCCAGTTCTCCCCCTGCCAGTGATCTCAATCTTCCTCCTTTAGTCCCTCAGTTTGGTGGTGTATTGGTTCCCTGGGTGTCACTACTAAACCTTGGAGTAGAAATTTTCGTAATTTTCCCTTTCTGTCTGTATGTTGTGGGGACACGGGTGGCTATATATTCAGGTGCTATGAAATCACACTGCTTTTTTCTTATTCAACTCAAAAGGCATTACACTGCCAGCATGCAGCTTGCTCCACACCTTGACCCGCTGCTCTGTTGCATGTTCACAGGAGTCACTATGGCTTACGTGAACCCCAGCCTGACAGGTCACAAGACATCAGCCACCGTTGACGCTCGTCAGAGGGAGTACCTGCTGGACATGATCCCCTCTCGCTCGTCGATCTCGCAGACTGCAAACACATGGAAATAATTTAAATACTACTCTAGTACTACTTACTTTGTTTTGTCCAAGTTCCTGAGTTCCAATAATATGGTCAACAGCAACCCCTGGAGGACTGTTAAGCAAATACAATCTCTCAAAGTGAAGAAACGTTCCTTCCTTACCTTTGTATGATTGTTCTTTGAGTTTTCTTTTTTCCTGTCGTTTATTTTGAGATTTGCTGTTTTTTGGTAATTGTGCAGAAACTATTTTGATTGGATTGGGGCAAAGAAAAAACTAATACTTGAAGGGCTTCCCCCTGGGTACTTCTGTCCTCCAGACTGGGTGGTTAAATGATAGTGTGATAAGAAGTTATGTGTGCATTGAGTACTCTGTTCTGGGCTTATATGCCCTTTCTGCCATGATGTGGGTCAAACTGACCCAAGCTTTTGACACTTGAATGGTTATAGTCATACCCAAGAGTTCACATTCAACAACATACACATTTATTTTAAGCAAAAACAAAATAATGGAGTTGTAAAAGTTCCAGCACAGCCCTGTAGTTAAAGGTTTGAATTTATTTTGTATTTACAGTAAGTTATTTTGTTTTTTTATTATTATATTTCAGTATATGGTGATTTCCACAAATGAAGAGTTTATTCTAGCTTTTTCCCCCCCCCCATTTAACAGCATGCCTTCCCCGAACCCCTCTGTTCATTTCGCACCTTAGCTGAAGAAGCATGGTGTCGTTGCTCAATTCATCTGTAATTACCATCTGTACTTTGCTTATTTTATATTAATGTCGACATTGTAAGATTAATTTGAGTGTTTTGTCATTGCTGAGAAAATGCAAACTCTGAAGGAGCTGAATTTGCCACACTTGAAGCAGAGATCTTGCTTCAGATTTAGTCATCTATAATCCACACAACAACACGGCCTGAATCAGTTGTTAAAGGGACTATCTCCCAGCTACCAAGAGCCTGGAATACACAAGATACGTTCATCTTGTACCCCTCACCATACTGCATCATTTCTCTGCTCCTCTGCATTGTACAAACTTATGTTAAAATTTATTTGGTTTACTTTTTTCCTAGCTCCTAATGAAATAAAAATATACATTTTAAACACTTGTTTTCATTTATTGTGTGGATGATATAACACTAGTTTGATGTTTCATCTTCAAACAAAACCTTATGGGTTGACTCAGTGCTCTTTGTCAAAAGATTAGGGCATGGGTTGTTGACTCTATTCTCTAGCATTCAGTATTGCGTCTTTACAAATTTCAACTAGTGAAGTGATGTGTAAAGAGGTTATCAGATCAGCGTGTGTCCAAAGCAAATGAAGGCCCAAAATCGAAGATAAACTGAAGGAAATGAAATGCAAGAAAGAAGGAAGGAATGTATCATGAAGGCCGATCAGATAACAGTTGGGAAGTGAGGTGAAAACAGGAAAGAGAGGTTGGTGAGATCACAGATGATGAAATAAAACTAAAAGTGAAAATACAAGACTGCATATAAGTGCCAGCAACCATGTCGTCCATTTCAATAGGAAAATAATGGATTTTTTTGGTCATTACAGCATTGAAACATGTTCTAGTAGAAACACAAAATACATGTATGAACCTGAAAATGAGCATGATATGGGACCTTTAATACAGAATGTATTATGACTCATCCCCCCTCGGCACAACACAAAGCGACTGGGTCTGTCTTTCATGCTGGTAGCCATCAGGCTCCACAACCAAGGCTGACCCCATATGAGAACTAGGAGGACTTTAAGAACTTTAAACATGCACTATCTTGGACTCTAACCACTGGCGCACTTTACACTGTATACCACTTTATAGACTGCACATATGTACATATTACATTTATTTATTGTACACACTACATTTATTTATTGACGGACTGTACACACATTCACTCTGTATCTTTTATATCTCCATTATTGCTTTTATAATTTTTGCATAGGCAAGGCAAGGCAAGGCAGCTTTATTTGTGTAGCACATTTCAACAACAGGGCAATTCAAAGTGCTTTACATAAACATTCAAGAACATTGCGACAAAGTGCAAAAGAACATTAAGACATAATTAAAACAGTTATAAAAACATTAAAGATTAGAAAATAAGAACAAGCTAAAAATAAAAGCTAGGATAGAAGCTAAAATAGCATAAAACACAAAAAGTAAAAGCTCTAGTGCAGTATCAGACCTTTACCTCTCCTGTGTTTTACTCTGTTTGCTGATGTTGCTGCTTTGACACCTGCATTTCCACAAAGGTTCATCTTATCTTATCTTCTTATCTTATCTTATCTTATCTTATCTTATCTTATCTTGACTGGAAGCTAAGAAGTACAAATTAAAAACAACAGCTGCGGTATTCTTGATATTATGTTTGTATTACATTTAGTAAATAAACAGTTGTCCTCCAGTCACGTGGGGGCGCTCGAGAGCCACTGCAGCTCATCACCAGGACGACAGAGGAAGTGTTCTCCAGTGACGTCAGCAGCGTGTTTGTGGACAGCAGGCTGGAGGAAGATGGCGGGCTCCAAGGTGAAGCAGGACATGCCTCCTCCGGGAGGATATGCTTCCTTTGATTACAAGAGAAACCTGCCGAAACGAGGACTCTCGGGTACTTACATCACATACACAGTTAGTGAGATATACAGCTGCACACAGGAGCTGTTTAATAACCCAACAGAACACTTGACATCTGCTGCTAACTAACAGCAGCTAATGCTAACAGCTCAGCCTCAGTCAGACTAATGTTGTTACTGAAATATAAGTGTTACAGCTGTTGGATGCTCCTCAGTTCATACCTGTTATATGAGGGAACAATACGTTTCGTTTGTCCTATAATATGATTAATGTAGGAAATTGATTAATGTGATTAAAGAAGTAAAAGTTAATGAAAAGGGAACTCACAAAATGAGGAATATAGAGGATGTTTATGAGAAGAGATGGAGTCTAACAGAAGGAGACATATAGTTAACATGGGTTAACACCATGCACATATAGAGTGGCTTGGAGGTGACCTGATGTGAAGGAGGATTCATGTGTGTGCCCATGTAAATGATATTACTATATATTTGCCCTCCCCCTTTTTATTTTCTATTAACTTATTTGTTGATTTAGTTTATTATTACTCTCTTATTTTTGTATTATTATTGTTTTGTTTTTTTTTGTTTTTTTTAAAGGGACTATTTGTAACATTCAGAATTGCTTGTTAACAGCGACACCTGTGGCCGTAAAGTCAAGTCAAACGTCGGGCTCGCGCTTGCTCGCTCTAAATATACCTGAACGAGCATCGCTCAAAACAGTGAGTCGACACACGTCAGCTAAAACCACAACATCACTCTATATTTCACCTGCTTGGCAGTAATGTTAGCTGACCAGACAAGGTCTCTCCATGAATCACTGTTTATCCTAATGTTGGCTTTTCCTGCTTCAGCAAAAGCGGGTCGGTGCCGGGGCTGAAGCAGGAAGAGAAACGTTATCGTCTCCCGACTGCGCCCGCAGGGAGACACCGGAGTTTTGGTCGAAGGCGATAACGTTTCTGGCTGCGGAGCCCCGTCACTTCACAAGACACGGAAAACCTCTGTTGGTCTGGAGGAGCTGCAGCAGTTATTTCTGCACAAATGTCCGTTGTACATTCACTAGATATTCTCAGAGCTAAACTAAGAGAGTGTTCCAATCCGCGTACTTCTGTTCTTACACTTACTACTTTGAGTGCATAAGTGCGTTCACACTGGGAAGTACGGCAAAATGCAGTGCACTCAAAGTACCCGGATGTTGTACTCAAAACGGTCAAATCGTTGAGAGAGGAACGCTGGACACTTTCCACACTCAACTGTCGCCATCTTGGCTACGTAGCGGAAGAGGCGGAGCCACGAGCACTATTCAAACAGACGTAGATAACAGAATAAAACAATATAATACGTAAACATACCGGTGCATTTCCAGCCAACAGGAGGACACATCGTAGGCATAGGCGACGACGTTGGAAACGTAATTTCCACTCTGCTTTCATGTTTTTTCAGAAGATATTTTGGCGGGTAGCGAGCCGCGGTCAAATGTTGCGATCGTCATTTCCGGTCAGTGCGTCGCAGAGTATTTGATTTGAGACGACCCTACCCCGCTGAAATACACACGCTGCTCAAGTGAGTACAGAGTGCACAAAGTGCACTACATTGAAGTGTACTTCTGGAAGTACGTGGATTGGAACACACTCTGACTCTCCTGCAGTGTGGAGTGAGCGCGCATGCTCATCTAGAGGCGGAGCGAGAACGCAAACATTTATCATCAACATCAAACCCGGTACATTTATGCACTTAAAAAGTTACAAACAGTCCCTTTAACTCTGTTGTGGTTTTGAGTGTTGAGGTTGTTGTCTCTAGTGTACTTGATGGGTTTGTCTGTAAAGCTCATCCACTTAAAAGTTGGTTTATAAACTGCTGTAATTACGAACAGTGGATTACATATATGAAAACAGCCTTGAAAAAAGGGAAAACATAAAGTATATAAAAATATATATATAAGATTAATGTAATATGAAAGTTTGTAACATTGTTTGGAGCTAAAGATTGTGCTAATTATTAATGACATGATAACTTCTTGCTAACTAACTAGCTAACACCTAGTTCATTGCAGGTCCTTCAAATGATGTTGTTCTAAAAAGGGAAATGACCTTGATGTTTGATATAATGCCCTTCATCCCACAGCTTTAGTAAACACATACAGTTTAGCTGCTGTGTGAAAAATCTTGAGACCAACCTCTATTAAACTAAACGCACCTGAAATGGTGTTGCACTTAAATCTGCCCCCCCCCCCCATCAGATTCTGTGCTAAGCCATAAAAGGAACTAATCGTTCCACAGTCTCTTGCAAGTCAACAATTGCACAGATTTGTAAGAGCAGAATTAGATTTGGGTAGCTTTAGATTAGTTTTGTTAACTGGAGCTTTTTTTCTGCTGAATACTGTGGAGAGCAGTTCAGAGTTCACGCTTCAGGCTTTCTACATGTAAGGTCTGAAACAGCAAATCCTCACACGTGAGAAGCTGTAACCCGTTGGATGCATTGCTTTATTCACAACCAGTAACATATTGGTTGAATGTCATTAATAGGGTGACCAGATCCCAACAAACCAAATGTGGGATACGTTACTAAGGCTGAGAAGTAGTCTACAATTTTGATATAATGTCTATGTAACCTTAAAAATAACATCTCTGTGCTTTGCCTGAATGCATCCATAGATCGGCACATCTCTTTTTGAGCCGCACGTTTCTTGTGAGACTCACATGAACTGTGCCCCCTGTGTGAAATTGAAAAATCAAAATTTTTCTGTTGGGCAAAGCTTAGAAAAGACGGTGACAGGTCAACCTGCACTTGACACATGTGTGCACAGTTTGACAGCAAACACAGCCCCGTGATGACAGCCTTCCCTGCTTTCTTCACAGCCATTGGATTAAAAACAGATTTAAAAAAAAGCATCTGTCCTGCAGTGGTTTGACTTTTGAAAACTAGAGACAATGAAAATGAGGGACATCATCTTAATATGCGGGACATGGGATAGAAACGCTGTGCAGTCCCTCGTAAAGTGGACACCTGGTCACCCGAGTCATTAATGTCATTAACTTTCATCAAATCGATTATTTTGTTTTGGCACATTATAATTACACTTCAACAGGTGCAGCAGGTTCAGGCAGTGTAAACAGATAGGTGCGTAGGAGACCTGCACTGCCAGACAAATAAAATGAAACGAGCTGCGAGGACAATAGGCCCTTATCACGGCAGCCATTTTCACATTTCACACTCAGGTTAAACACAGGAGTGATCAAACTAATTATGGCCCCATTCAATTTAGTGTCACAGCCATTCCAGTGAGCTAGCATGCACAGTACCAGGGCCTCGGTCTCTGAAATGGAACCGGGCCTTAATTGATGCTATTAATTACACCTGTGTTTACCCTGCAGTGACATGTCAAGATGGCTTCTGTGGAAAAGGGCCTATTGAGCAGCCTCGTCCACTCTTCCATTCGTAGGAGCTCATCATCCGTATACTCTGGCTCACATGAATACGGGCGTCCATTGAAAGCCACAATCATCTAAATATTCAGCCATGACATTGAAAATCTTTTAAATAACAGCTACACAACAAACCTCCCAACTCTCACTCACAAGTCACTTCTCACTTCTCCTCTCCTCCTTCTCTGTAGGGTTCTTTCCATAATGTTGTCAGACACTATTAATAACTATCTGAGCCTGTCAGTGGGCAAAAAACAAGCACTTTTAGTGGACGTAACATTACGTTGACGGTGCGCAATTGCCCTAGCAGCCCGGCGGCTGCAGCGCTCTCGATCAATACTGGACTAAAATGAGGATATAGGATCCAGGTTGAAATATACAGAATAATGTATGGTGTATAATAAGGTGTGTTAAACCGGTTTGACATGGAGGTAAGATACAGTTGCCAGTATCTTGATGCCTTGTGATAGTGTAAGCCACTGTTCTTAAAGACACAGCTTCGCAGCCAATATTAATGTATACTATCTTTGTGACGTCAGAGAAAAAACTTTAGAAAGTACAACTTATTTCTCTTTTATTAATGTTGGTTCACTGAAACTTAAGATTGAACTCAAAACCCAACATTAACCATCAGTGGTTTCCTTAAAGAACTCTCACTAATCCCTTCTTTAATCAACAGGATATAGCATGTTTGGCATCGGCATTGGCATCATGGTGTTCGGCTACTGGAGGCTGTTTGGCTGGAACAGAGAGAGGAGGTAGGATCATTCTTGCGATTATACTTTAGGTTAAAAATGTTGGTCAAAATCTGGATCATATTTCACAGTCAGGCTGGAACTAGTGGTGACGCGTTTGTGCGTTGCAGGCGCTTGCAGATTGAGGAGATGGAAGCCAGGGTAGCTCTGATGCCTCTGCTGCAGGCAGAGCAAGACCGAAGGTGACAACAACAAAACAAATCTCACACACACACAAACCTGTGTAGTTTTTTAACATATGGTTACTCCCTCATGCTAGTCTTTATGTAACAGCTGAATTTCCCGTTTCCAGGTCCTTACGGATGCTGAGGGAAAATCTAGAAGAGGAGGCGATTGTCATGAAGGACGTTCCTGGTTGGAAGGTAAAGAAACGCCGTGATTTCTCTTTGTTGTGAATACACTTTAACATCAACAACATCACAGACTTGACCTTTATTTTACCAGGATATTTTACCATTGAGATTCAAAAATCTCTTTTGCAAAGGAGTCCTTGGCCAAGACGGCAACATAAGATGTTTCACTTAAAAGAACAGACTTAAAGCAAATTACATCAATGAATTAGCAGTTTTCAGTATCAAGACATGTGCATTCAGTGTTCTAACAGCCCTCAATCCTGTTTTTATAGTCTTGCATGCTTATAAAATGACTGTAGCTCACACCGTCAAGATGACAGTGCAAATTTATTTAATTATCTATTTTATTACTTCACTATACAGCCAGCTAACATCACTGTAGTTGTGGATGTATTGTTGGCACAATTTAGTGGCAGCTAATTAAGTTGCATGCAGTGAGGGGCACATGCACTAAAGTGTGTAACTGCTTTGTTCATATTTTAACTTTTTTTGCATTTTTAAAATGTGTTACAAACACAAACTTTATTTTTGTGTGGAATTAAAATAATTATTTTGAGCAAATAAAAATGCATTATAAAAACACTGATTCTAATACAGTTAAATTTTTGACCAACTTATAGAAGAGGTTCCAATGACCCATGTATCTGGTTAACAATAACAGTAAGCTTTATTGTTTAAGAACGTTTCCATACATTGCAGCAACTCATTTTAGCGCACTAATATTTGCAACTGATGTTGAAAAAACAGGACAGACACCAAAAAGAAAGCATGAACATCTGCAGTCATACAGATTAATGATAACCTCAACCTATATATTTTGAAATAGTCATTTTTGGCCATCAATATAATCTGTTTTATTTGTCCATGAGTGTATATTGTAACTATATAAACAATGGTTACATACTGAAGATGCCTGGGAGATGAAATACCAATAATACATGAACTCTTTCTCCTCTTAGTAAACATCCTATCAGTAGCACTGGGAACTTATTTTTTTATTTAATGTATTGGGAGTAATAATCCAGGTTGATAATTATCAGATCGGGATGCAGGTCAACATCGGTGTCTTTGTGTTGATCCAAACTGTGTCCGTTAACACTCGTGCAGGTCGGAGAGAGCGTGTTCCACACAGACCGCTGGGTCTCCCCTCTGTCCGAGGAGCTGTTCAACCTGCGGCCCCGCGAAGAGCTTTTGCACAAGCGTTTCGGCTTCTTGTGGTACGTGTGAGCGCCACCGAAGACGCAAACGCCGTCCCGAGCTCCACCGCCTTCCACCGCCAGCATTACGTGGACCCGAGCCCTCGCTCAATTCAGCTTGTAAATGTTCAATATTAAAGTATCTTTTTTCTGTACCTCATCCTGGTTCACCTGTTGAAATGGTTTTTTTTTACCTCCCAGTGGTTGAACACATATTTACTGTAACTTTGAGGTAGTTGTACCTTACTTGAGTTACATTTCATGTTATATTACTTCACAAATGAAGCAAATATTGAACTTCTTACATTTAATTTAGAGTTTGGTCACTAGTTGCTTTTCAGGTACACACATCTCAAGCATGAGCTTAAAATGTTTAGTGCATTGTTATTAAGCTACCCAAAAGTATATAAAGTAGGTAAAATAAGCTACATTAAAATGCTGCTTACACAAATGCATCAGGAATAATGATGCAGTGATATCAATTACATATATCACATTGAAAGGTGGCATTCACAATGAGTACTTATGATACATGTACATGAAATGCTTGCAAACTTTAATATGTTTGCATTAGTATGTTTAATTTGAGGATCTAACCTAATAAGGAAGTATCCCTGTTTAGGGGTGTGTTGCCCCAAAATGCTCCCACTCTGCATCACCTCATTTTAATCTGTCAGACACTTTGTAAATCTCCCCCAAAATCTAGTTAGCACACTAAAGCCTCAGAACACCCAAACAGGTGTTTCACCTTTGTTCAAGTTGACGGGAATTTATTATGACACAAATCATCTACCAGCAGGAATGATAAACGTGTTACATTGTCCCGGCCCTGTACAGGTTCAACAGAGGACACTCATGCGGATGTCAACTGGTCTTAACACGTCTACACGGACACCTGAGCAGAGGTGTAATCAGTCAGATTAGACTGACAACCTATCTGGGTGTTCTTAGGCTTTAAAATGTACATTAACTCCAGTAAAATACATTAGCAGCTATAAAAAGATACTGTGTACAAGAAAGAGTTTGACATTTTATGATTGCCACAATTTTATTTTGGAAATTGCAATACAAAAAGATCAGCAGAATAGTGCTCAAGTGTCGTAATTAAATGAGTTAGCATTAGCTACGGTCTTAAATGTAGGCCCACTGCCACCTTTTTACATTCGACGAGTCATGTTCAGGCACTGGGGTGTACAGCTCTGGGAGCTGTTCTCTTGCCCTTTTTCAGTAGCAGCCATTACACATTTAAACAATGCCTCTTTCCACGTCAGCTAATGTTTGATATTCAAAAAGGCCACACGACCTCTTAGTTGGCCCGATCCCGGCCGGTACCTCCCATGGAGCCACCGCTTACAGCTGCACCACCGCTGCTGCTGCACGTTGGACCTGAAAGGCGGTAAGAGATCACAATCAGCCAGGCATATCTTAATAACAAAACCAATCTGTTTTACAATAACTACACAAGAATTTACCCGATAACTGGATCTGCGTCCATCACTGCCATGTGAAGCCGGATACTTCATCTGCGAGTAGAACCATTGAAGCCTCGGACAGGCAGTTCACTCTAAAGAGAAAGATCAAGAGGTGGGTTAAGCCTGGCAGTTAACATTTGACACAAGTCAAGTCACAATAAAACTGCATGCAGCCCTATTAGAGTCTGAAACTCACCGCTTATTCATATGCAAGGGTACAACGAAAAACTGAATACAGTCTAGACACCTTAGACGTCAATTAGGACTGCTGTGGGACATTACTGGAGCAAATTTGAGGACTAGTGCAGTGAACAGAAGTGGACTGAGCACAATACTACCCATGACTTAAGAGGTCAATGCTTTTTGGTGGACTCGGGGGAGGTGGAGGACTACAATCCAGTGGAGCTTCACAGAAACATTTTCTCAATGGACTTTTCCAATCAAGGGGGTGGGGGTGGGGGAGAGAGGCCATGGCATGTTGTAGGCGAACATCTGAAGCAGAGGACTAAAAACAACGACTAACTTGAAGGTATTCATGGAAACAATGAGAACTGAGTTTGAAGGATGTGAGCAAAGCAAAAGTAGATTTTTACCTCACGTGCATTGGCCTACTTTCTCCACATATGACCTAGGCAAGAGAGCAGCTTTCATCTCTGATGAGCACTTGTTGGAAGGCGCAACACTTCACTCTCCAAGGACTTGTAGGTTTTTGAAGTAGCTGACCTCTTGAACGTAATGAAGGATTAATATGACCAGACACCAGCTTGTTTTCCCATGTGCCACTTTTAGGGGTTTATTCCTCAAGCCTCACTGGAGGTTTGATGTCCATACACTAGAAAGTTGCCTAACACATTTGGAAAATTGATGGTTTTTAGACGCGTACAGGTTGCACTGGGCCAAAAACCATCTTTAATTTTTTCTGGAAAATACTATGAGACCAGACGGCAGCTTTTCGGACTGGAAGTGGCCTTTAAAAAAAATAAAAAAAAAAGACACCAAATTACAGTTTATCCCATTGTTTTAAGATAATTTAGAGTTGACTGCCAACTTATAAATTGCCCTCCAAATGTGTAATTTCAGTGAGTCGAGCAGTTGACTTTCTCACGCAGCATTACAGTAACATGAGTTTACAGCTCACAGCTATTCCCCCATGCGGTAGTTTTGAAAGGCAAAAGAATCAAGATTATTTTCCACAGTCTGTTTAATAGGCTCCATGAAGCCAAACTGACAAAGAAAAAAAAATGTTGATCATACAAAGAACATAAAGTACAAAACTGTTCCCGGTTGAGATATTACTTTGGGGAAACGAAGTTACATTTTTCGATCACTTAAACAAGATTAGTCCATTTTACAGCACATTTAAAATGCAGATGTTGAGCAGAGCACAGAAGATACCTTGGACAGACTGTAGCATGCTGCAATTTGCAACTTCATGAACGGCCGGCCACTTCGGTTGTGTAGTTCACCAGTCTGAAAGGAATTCACTCTTTTTGGGAAATTGAACACACAGGAGCCTCAGCTAGGCTAAGTTTTTAATAGTAAAAGGAATTTAGCATAAAATCCCCCAAAAGTCTGTTTTAAGAGTAATTGGATTTCTTTCCTCACTCAGTTTTAAAACCTGGCAAGAGGTAGGTCAGCCACAGAGACTGAGCGGGGAAATAAGTAAAGGAAAAAAATACAAGCCCATCGGATACTTCAATATAAAAAAACAAAAAACTAAATAAGGAATCAAAAATCAGGTAACACTTTACGTGCTGGACAAAAAGTCTACAGCGATGGTAGTGGCCATGTGGAGAGCCGATGTTCGGTCCCCAAATTGGGACTTACAGTACTAATCAGATTACACAGATGCCTTTTAGTTAACAAACGACCTTTGAGGAATAAAGATGCCCAATCAAGCAAGGTAAGAGTCTTGAACTGTAATTCGTAACATGGTTTGTTAAGGAATGACCAAAACTCATGGCTACATTTTTTTTTTAAGATGCTTGAGCTACTACAACAGAACTACAAAACTAAGGTCAGCAATAACACGTGGACATTTTTCTTGAGGAGCGCATCTTTGAAATACAGCCAGCCAAGTGATGATCTTGAATCAGGGAGATGTTTACTCGTTTGCAGCTGAGGATAAGAAGTGGGCACACAGGTAAAGACACTGAAAGTTCCAACACTGGAGTTTCACAATATCCCCTCAACCCACCAGACAGTCCATAAACCCTCCCTCAGTTTTCAGCTCCATCCGCCGAGATACGAGTCAGAATGAGTAACATTTGTGTTTCAAATTGTTTGCCAGCCTCTTTATCAGAGTGGGACTGTGGAAGGGGGCGGGGGGCTAGCAAAATTTGATAACCGCATAGAGGCATCAAGTTGGGCTCAGGTACAAAACTGAGGGACATACATTATACAAGTCTTCATATGTTGGGGCTGTAAGGTTTTAATTTGGATTAAATGTTTGCTGACGCATAGTGCGATTGTGTATTCATATGTATAACTCAATGAGTGTAATGCTCTGGTATATCCACTAGACTGTAAATAATTAAGAGTTAATTTAATGTTTTAAAATTTGAAAAATGACAGCCCCAACATAAGTCTACATACACAGTACAAATACATATCATATATGCTTACCATAGCTGTCGTACTGATCGCGGTAGGACTGATTGCGGTCATTGTAACTGCCCTGCCCCCTGGAAATTAGGCAAAACAAGATTTAGTAAAATTGCATTCAATTTTGGGCGAGCAACTTTGTCAAGAGTATCAGCTTGTCTTACCTGTTATCTCTGTATCCTCCGCCACCACCGCCGCCGCTGTATCCTCCGCTCCTGTACTGGCTGCCACCAGCAAACCTCCCTTCAGAATGGTAGCTTCTATCGCCATAACTCCTCTCGCCGTATGATGGCCTGTCTCCGTTGTATCCGCCACCTAAGAAACACAAACCATTATTAACCACAGGGCAGGCAGCATGGCAAAGCCAACCCAGGCTTATTTTGTTTAATAGACAGACAGCTAGTGTCCACCTCTCGAATAACCTCGTCCACCTCTCCCACGCCCGCCGCCAAATCCTCCACCTCGCGATCCTCTTGGGGTTGTGAATGCTCCCCTGGAGCGTCCACCCTTTCCTGCTTCATCCACACGAATAGACCGACCATCCAGAGTCTGCAACACAAAGAGCGACATTGTGAATAATAATAAAAAACTAACTAGTTTATATTAACAAATCTGCCAAAAGGCTATACATTTGTTAAATCACCCCAAAGATAAACACCTCAATGTGCATAGAACAAGCATATAGCAAATGCTCAGGAAAAGGATCAATATTCGAAATCTTTTGTTAATAATGGGGCTTTAATCTTGTTTTTCTTCATTATATAGAGTAACTCAAACGAGAAATACACATTAATGTGCATTAGCAAGTGATCAATATTCTTATTTTTTGTTAGTAATATGGCTTTAATCTTGTTTTTCTTCATTATGTAGAGTAACTCAAATGAGAAATACACAGTAATGTGCATAGACAAGCGTATAGCAAGGGATCAGGCAAAGGATCAATATTCTATTATATTATTTTGCATAAACAAGTGTGTTGGGCAAAAGGTCAAAATTAAGGCTAATAATTTAGGAAATGAACAATTAAACTTAAAATAATAAATGTGAACATGCTAGTTAATAGTGTTATCTTGTTTTTCTTCATAATAGAGTTACTCAAATGAGAAATGCACATTATTGTGCATAGACATGCGTGTTGGGCAAAAGGTTAAAATTAAGGCTAATAATTTTGGAAATATATAATATAAAATATGGTAGTTAATAGGGTAATATTGTTTTTCTTCATATTATAGTTACTCAAATGAGAAATGCACATTAATGTGCATAATCAAGCATATAGCAAATGATTGACAAAGGATCAATATTCTAATTTTTGTTAATATGGCTTTAATCTTGTTTTTCTTCATAATATAGAGTTACTCAATGAGAAATGCACATTATTGTGCATAAACAAGCGTTTTGGGCAAAAGGTTAATAATTTAGAAAATGAACAATGATTAAAAATAAGAACCGTGTTAATTAATAGTGTAATGGTTGTTTTTACCTTGCCGTTCATGGCATCCAGTGCGTCTTTAGCATCTTCTGCATTGTCGTATTTCACAAAGCCGAAACCACGAGATTTCCCCGTCTCTTTGTCTCTGATCACATCCACTGATGGAGGGAGGGAGGAGGGAAAGAAAAAAATATTAAAAAAAATAAATAAATCTCTATCGTCAGAAATGATGCTTTAAAACCAACATATAAATGATTAATGTAAATAAAATATATATATAAAGTTAAAAAGCTTGGATTGGATTTTACCTTTTTCGATGGTTCCATATTTGCCGAAGGCCGCAGCGAGACTGTCCTCGTTGGTTTCGAAGCTCAGACCTCCGATGAACAATTTACCTTCGTCCGACATATTGAAACTAATACAGAAACACACATATTCACACAAATCTGTTAAAACAAACCTCTTTTATTAAATAAATACCACCAACAAAAAGTAGGTCAGCGGCCATCACATCATGCGTAATATTTTTTCCCCCACTAAAGCTTTAATTTCTCCCCTTTTAGGAGTTAAATAACGAAATAAAACCCATTAAACTAAAGAAAATAATAACACGCATTATGTTTAAATCAATCAGTGCCATTGTTCGTCGCTAACGCTTGAGCTAGTTGCTAGGAGCTGGTTGCTAGGCCTCGAGGCCTATAAACGTGGTGACCGTTAGTTAGCGGTTAGCGGATTATGTTGCTATCATTTCTCCTTTCGGCGCCATTTTGTAGCAGCGGGCTCATCATGCGCCTCACTTTTGTTTCGCTGGACCGACATCACAACGAAGGAGAAGATGCCATGTTAGCTCTGATTACATAATTATTCTCATCAATAAATGCGGTTAATACAGTTTCCCACATTCCCACCGCACCAAAACAGCAACACAAGCAATATATAAAAATAACATCACACTAACATTGTATTTTAATTTTTTTTTTTAAAAAAAACGTAGCATTAAATATCTAAATCCACATAAATGATAGGCATTCCTAGTAAATGCAGATGTGTGTAAACAAGTGTTGTGTTAAAGAATAACAGTTGAAGATGGTTGAAAATGAGCGGTGAAATGTAAAGATTACCTTTCTGAATAGCAGGAGCAGAGAAGCTGATGAGCGGAGCTGCAGGTCGGAGTGAGAGAGGAGAAGAGGAGCGCTCCGCTTTTACACGCTCTGCGCGATGACGTCTTCTTCTCATGCGACTATTGGACGTCAACGGCACAACACGGCGGCTCCAGAGCGCCACCTACTGACGGGACCCGGATGGTGGCGGAACGCCATGGTAACGCTCCAGCTCTCCAGCTCCCCAGCTCCAGGGCATGTTTTTTTACTTACAAGAAAGCACTCTGAACAGCATGTTTGTGTGTTTGATGTGGCTTTTCAACAAATAAGCTAAATTGTATTAATGATAATAATATTTGATTTGATTTAAAACCGTATCTACTCCTTTTCCCTCACTGAAAAACAAAGATATAAGATTTATATTCCTTTGCAGTGTATAGCAGCAAAGGGGGTAGTGCAGAAACAAGAAGCATCAGTAAAAACTAAAAGCAAGATTTTATTAATGATAATAATATTTAATTCTACAAATCTAAATATAACATATAGATATTCCTTTGCAGTGTATAGCAGCAAATGTGCAGAAACATGAAGCATCAGTAAAAACTAAAAGCAAGATACAACACAGTAAAAAAAAAGAGAAAATAATTGACTGAATATATACAGTACTGACAGCAAACTCCCAATGTGTGTTTGATATGGCTTTTCAACAAATAAGCACAATTTGTATTAATGATAATAATATTTTATTTAATTTAAAACTATTTCTACTCCTTTTCCCTCACTGAAAAATAAATCCTAAACAATCTAGATATAAGATATATATTCCTTTGCAGTGTATAGCAGCAAAGGAACAATATATACAGCATTGAAAATAAACTCCTTCTCCTCACTGAAAAATAATCCTACAAATCTAGATATGCAATCATTTTTTTTTTCAAAAGTAACTACTGGACACCAAATGTCTCCTTCAATTAAATGTCCATTTGCTGTATGTGCAGAAACAAGAAGCATCAGTAAAAACAAAAAGCAAGATACAACACAATAAAAAAAATAGACAGACATGTAAAATATATACAATTTAAATAAAATTAAATATAAAAATAGGTACAATATAAACAAGGGGAAATATTTAAAATAGGAAGAATATATACTGTATTGACAATAAACTCCTTCTCCCTCACTGAAAAATAATCCTACAAATCTAGATATGCAAACATAATTTTTTTTCAAAAGTAACTACTGGACACCAAATGTCTCTTTAAATTAAATGCCCAGTATCTGTATGTGGGCTGGAGGTTTTAAGTTTATATTGTTATTCCATATTTTTATATTCTGATGCTTTGGCAACATTGTTCCTGAAACTTTCATGCTAATAAAGCCCCATTAGATTTGAATTTGAAAAGACATAGAGCTAAAAGCCGGTCTCCTGAGGTGCAGTCGTTGGTGTAGAGTGAGAAGAGCAGTTCATATTCATCCTGAGTACAGGTGATGGGGCTGGCAGGGGGTGAGACTCGTTGTGTGGTGATTGAATCGGAGAGGGTGAGGGGTGTGAATGTTGGGGGATGGTTTCCTGTGGCTGGCGATGTCCTGCAGGGTCGTCGGCTGCAAGGCTTTTCAGGGCAGCTTCTCTTTTGTTATTCCGATCTCCTTTGTCAGAGTGTTTCTGGCCTTGATTCACAGGCCTCACTCAGGCCTCCTTCTTGGCCAGACAAAGAGTTTAGCTTGATTTGCTCTATTTGCAGAAAGTTTCAGTCAGCACACACTTTCTCACAAAAGCTGATGTAAGATGTCACAATGTCTGTGAGTTCATCTAGGTTTGTAGCTGCAGCCTCAAAAACACTCCAAATACTGCAGTCAAAGTAGGCCTTTAACTTCAGCTTTGCCTCACTGGTCCATCTCCTCACAGTCAAATATCATGTGAGCCTCATGGCTCTTTCTGTAAATGTCCCGTCAAGGAAATTTCACGTGAAAGTCTGAATGATAAAAGCGCCTTGACACAGAAATATCTCCAGGTTTTTAAATGTTTTCCTTTATTATTTTTTCCTTCTTTGTGTTTACACTTTAATATTGCATAAGTAAGACATTTTAACATCCTCTGCACAAAACAAAAACACACATTCAAGACATGTACATTTAAGGCATTGGAATACATAAACAAACATACGAGGTCTTTGTACAAAACACCGAGATGTAGAACATGAACATGTACATTGGAACCTTTTGTGGCATATGCTACATAACAATGAGTCACTTAAGGACGGACTCCGATGAAATAACATGCTCAGCACAGTGACAGCCACAGGAATCAGACTCTTTGGGCCTTCGGGGCTTACATTCTTGAGAAATGCTCGTAGTGTGTAAATAGCAACGAAGCGTCTGAGTTCACTCTGCTGCTGCCTCACCTGCTCCACAAGTTCAGAGGTTCAGCTTTGGTTTCCACGACGGTTCCTTCTGGTCACCAGAAAGCTGCTACTGCTATCACAGTGAGAGGATCTTTTTTTATCATCAATAGGAGACTAGGGACGGTGGCGATGATGCTGGTATGGGTGAGGCGTTTGTGAGTTCCTGCGAGTCCGCCTGCGAACACGCCTCTGATGCATCAAAAACTGCAGGCGCTCCAGCTTACAGTGCAATGTTTGATTTTCCTGTGTGGGTGAGCAGTTGGGGTGACTCTCCTCACCTACAGGGGAGGGGAGGGATAACAACATGTTAGACGTAGAAGTATTTCCAGTAGTTTTTGAGGGAGTAGAAGTGTAAAGGGAAGAAGGCTCTATACACTCAATACACGAATGTAATGATAAAGCCAGGAGTCCTTCTTTATATTCCAATATTTGACAAATGAGAATATAATGATGTCAAACGCAGATTTGTCATGCAAGTACACAAATGGAGTTCATACTTGAAGGTCAAACAGTCAAAGGAAAGTCCAGAAAAACATGAGTAAGTCAAAACAGGAAGCAAAGAAATGGAGACGCATGCCAGATGTAGCCTAATAAAGGGAAGGACTTCAGACTATGGCCTATAGCGCCAAATGTTTGGTCTGCGTCATTTAAGACAACTGGAGCTCTATTGTAAGCATCCATGTTCTTTTTCTATTTTTAAATATATTCCCCCTTTTCCCATCCTTGTTCCTGAAATATATATATTTGCATAAGGAATGTATTATGAATGCAATCTTCAGTAACTCCTCCAGTCTACATGTGTATAATATCAAGTGTTCACCTGAAGTTTTACTGAGGCCCTCTGCCCCCTGGGTCGTCAGAGTTTTGCTTTTTGCTTTGCTTGGCTCCAGAGGGCTGGCTGGAGGGTTCGAATCAGGACAGCGGATGTGAGGAGGGGCAGGTTGAGCCCCCTGGTGGTGGCAGGCAGCTCTGAGGAGGTCGTTGAGGATCTGGAGGATGATGCCGATGCCACGACGAGGATGGCTGACGCCGCTCTGACTGCAAGAGTTCAGAGTGCCTGAAGAGAGCGAGGGGAGAGGAGGATAATAGTGGATGAAAAAGAAGAACTAGTAGCCTACAAGCTGAGACAGTAGACATTAGAGCTTCAACAATAAAATAGTAGATCTAAGTAAAGTAAAAGCATCTACATTGTTTTAGTCAAGCAAACATCCCAACAGTTCATTTGTTCCCAGCTGCTCAAATCTAATGATTTGCTGCTTTTCTGTGTCATAAACTGAATATCTTTGGGTCAAATAAAATGCCAAATTATAATGGCCATTTCACTATTTTTGGCCATTTTATAAACAAAGTGATTAACCAGCTAATCGAGATCATTAGATTAAACAATAATGAAAACAATCCTTAGTTGCAGCCCAAGAAAACATAACTGAGCTGTTGTTAATGAACTCTCTGTGTAGTTAATCCTGTTTTAATATCCAGGAACAATCCTGCACCTTGCAGTACAGCATATAACATTATCTACTAGATTTGCAATACTAATGTACAATATGGCACTATTATTGTACGGTGTATATTCATATATCCATTTTCATCTTATTCTATTTAGTGTATTTTAGTTATTGATTTGTTTTTGCCTACCTCATCTGTTTTTATGTGACTTGGCTGCTGTAACACTGCAATTTCCCTTTTGGACTAATAAAAAACTCCATCTATCTATTTTAATTAAACTAATCAAAAGATATTGCATTCAGGCCTTTCACACTTACCAGAAAAAGTCCCAGAGAAGACACCTGGTGAGTGGCTCACAAAACTTTCTATGACTGCTCCTGGCTGCTTGCACAGCTCCGCACCGGATGAGGCATGAACATTACTCTGCAAAATGAGAAGGAAAAGATGTTGTTTACCATCCACTATGAGGAATAACAACTAGTAGAACTGTTAAAAACAGGACATTTTGAACTCTAAACTGGCTTTTATAGGTTGCCAATGATACATAGTGGTGAAACCATGACAATGATTTGGATTTAATTTTGCAGTAGAATATGTAAGGCTAACCTCGCTGAAGGTTGAAGCTGGCGCTGGGCTCTGGGGTCCAGAAATGGAGCCAATGGGAGCAGGTAAGCAGACTGGTGTGGCTGCTGGTAGTGGACAGCTGGGATGTGGACAACCAGAAGGCAAAGAAGGGGTTGAAAGAAGAGAAGATGTGTGCGTAGAGCGGGGAGGACAGGACTGATGTGGAGGGGCGGTGGTGAGTGAGTGGGAGGTGGGAGCTGTTGAGTTAAAGGAAGTTCTGGGTCTGTGAGCACTCAGTTGGATGGAGGACGTAGAGCCAGAAGAGTCCAGGGCTGGAGTAGAGGTATGGGGAGCAGGCGAGGAGGTGGTGGATCCTGTGGTGTTTGTGGATCCGGTGGCGTTGGTGGTGGAGGAATCAGGGCGGCTCATCCGGGCCGCGGTGGGCAGGCCGGTTGGAAGCTCTCCGCTGCTCCCACCTCTCAAGTCCCGGTGTTGCTGCAGATCCGCCACGTTCTGCGCGGACAGCTGGAGCTGTACATACATGATGTGGGCACCGATTCCCAGGTTAATGGTCAGAGGCGTGCGCCCAGACAGGAAGTCACTGATCTGTAGGATAGTCAGGAAAGACACTTCAGTGGTTAATAATGGTGACACTCATGGTTAGCGTGGTAACAGCAAATGTTTACAATCATAGACTGTACAAAGGAAGTGGACGTAGTGACCCTGACTTATCCTATTGGTTTGTGGACTGCCGTTTTGAAGCCTCAAGTTCTGCATTTTGGCCGTTGCCATCTTGTTTTTTTGCAACCAGAAGTGACACGAGAGGGTGAAGTCACCTGTCAATCACAAGGTAGCCAAGCCCTAAAGCATCCCCTGCTTTATGGTCTGTTTGACTCTAAATAGGACCATAATTTACTAAATGAACATCATGCTATACTGAAGAAGACTTGAAACTAGTGATTGAGACCATAAACTCATGTTTACAATGTCTACTGAGGTAATAAATCAAGTGAGAAGTAGGGTAATGTTCTCATAGACTTCTATACAATCAGACTTCTTTTTGCGACCAGAGGAGTCGCCCCCTGCTGGCTGTTAGAAAGAATGTACATTTAAGGCACCCCAGCCTTGGCTTCACTTTTCAGACCCGGAGGTTGTCCACTGTTAACAACAATTTAGCAAACATTTATTGAGCAGCTACTTTGGCAGAAATACAACAGAAGAGCAACTGGCATATCTGTTCACTGCACAACCTCATAAACTCACACCGTTTTAATAAATACAAAAGTCATCATGGATGACTGGATAACTTTAAATGAACCTAGGGCCATGGCTATGTACATGTGTGTGTGTGTGTGTGTGTGTAGTTTGTGTATGACTGTTGAGGTTTGAAGGTGTATGCAGGTTTTCCAGAAAACATCAAAACAAGAATGTGTCAGGGTTTTCTTTTCCGATGACAGCGGAATCATACACATACGTCGCTGTCCAGTGAAAACCATGTATCTCCAAATTTGGTTCACTTTCAATTTGTCAGAAAAACTGAAGAATCAGGTGTTCCTTTATGGGTTTAGAGAATTCTCATACTCCTTGAGCAAGTTAACCATTCAAAACCCCAAATGTTTATCTGAATAAATGCACTGTCACAAAGCTGAAAACAAAAAAAAGTTGAGGTTCTAGAGATACATAGTTTTCACAGGACAGCGGTGAGATGGTGCGTTACATCCTACTGCGCAAAATAAGTGGAAAAAACACACCGACTGGTGCATATTTGAATTCTTCAAGCGTTTTTTTCCCCCCTCACCTCATTCATGAGTTAAACAAGTGTCTGTTTATTTACATCATAGAGTTAAAAAGACAATAAACCTACCTGGACTTCTGTTAAACTTTCCAAGACGTCCATCATAGTTCTCTCGGCTCTGGCAGTGGAGCACTGTGGGAGTAAAAACATGACATCTCTTTGTAAAGTGTGATTAAACGTGTGCATGGAAGTGAGTGGAAATGTGTTTTGGTAACACTTTATATATAAAAAGGTACACAAAACTTTGAGTAGTTACCAGGGAACAAATGAGGAACGAACGAGGACCTAACTGCTAGTAAACCATTAGTTAACGGGCAGTTCTTGAGTAACCCCTAATCTAATTTTATAGTGTAGCTAATGATTACTTAGGAAAAACAACTATTTCATATTAGTTTCAGTTTCAGCTTCAGTCATATTCCCACTTTCTCTGACTGTTCATTCCCCTTTACCCGAGTGCTACACTTATCTACACACCTGCTTCCACCTCCCTCATCTGCTCTGCAATTACCCGGCCTTCCACGCCCACCTCCTCACCGGCCTCTCATTGTCTCATCACTCACTCCCCAGTTCACTGTTTACCTGTCACCTGTAAGGTATTCATTAAATTACTGGGCTGTCCCTGTCTGCTTTGGAGTCCTCCTTCCTCTGCTCCCTATCTACTCCATCAGTGACAGAGTTGTCACAGAGTCATTACTTCATTACCTGTCCGTTATTACCTCAAGTAAAGTGGTGCATCATACCACCGAGTTGTTACAGAGCACTGAATCATTACTTCATCACGAGTTAACTGTACATTAGTTACCAAGTCCTCCCCCTAAGTGAAGAGGTGCATCAACCTTACTGACAAATAATAGCTACTTCCTTATTACAGTAGTAGAAATTCATCAATACGTTATGATTGATTAGTTACCATTTTACCCTTATGGACAAAGATTTCACAAGTAATCATTCATTCATTCATCATAACTTCATGTTTAGATCAATCCATAGTGTATGAATCATTTGTGATAGAACAGGAAGGGAAAAACAGGAGGCGTACAGTTGATAGATGATTGATTCAGTACTCAGTACTCAACAACTCAGTATGACGCTCCACTCTCCTCGAGAGGGGGCACAACATTGACAACTAATGGACAGGTAATCATGAAGTAATGATTCAGTACTCAGTAGCAGCTCAGTATGGTAAATGGACCTGCATCTATATCCAGCCACTCAAAGCGCTTTACACTACATGTCAGCATTCACCCATTCACACACATTATGTGCATGTGTGTTATTAATTACACAAAGCATGGATCATACATACACTCATGCATTAACGTGCTTAAATTCACATGTTGAGTGTGAGACAGTAGTTCTTTAAAATAATAAAAGGTAATAAAAGACAATAGTTTTAATACTAAAACCAGGTATAATCATACCAGATAATAAATAATCAATTTACAATATATTGGTTCTCAATAAAATCATATCATATAATACTAGACCTACTTGTTGCTGTTTAATATTTTGCTGGATGACGGAATGAATTCATTTTTTATAACGATTTAGCTGGCAAATTGTCGTTCTGAGCCGTCTACCTGAAGGCAACACCTCGAACTCTGGATTCAGAGTTCGAGCATTATTCAGAAATACTCAAGAACTATGATTAAGGACCGATATAACAATTCACAGATGAACATTTAAGTTGATTAACATACAATCTAACAGGCCTTTCTTAATAATCATTAGCTAATAAAATTAGATTAGGAGTTACTCAAGAACTGGTGTCAACTAATGGTTTACCAGCTAGTTAGTCATTTGTTCCTTAGAAGTCAAAATGTGTGTAGGCCTTCCTTGTAGGCCTTTTCTCTGAAGACACTTTGACATGTCACAGTAGGAAAATCATAGGTGTAAATAATTTGATTTTTATTTGATGGGGATGATGCATTTAACATATAGCTCCAATACGGGGCATGAAACTGATGTGCTGCACAGAGAGTGTATAGCTAGAGCTCATTTTCAACTCTCGTCCCCAGTTGGGCTTTTACATGTACAGTGTAATTAAAATGTACAGCTTTATATATAAAACCACAATGCACAACAAATATGGAAATACAATAAAATACCCATTACACAATACACATATCACAATACGCTAATACACATACACCTTGCTAATTTACAGTTCAATTTGCGAAAAATGGAGACAGCTCAGCCATGAGGAGGTGCAGAAGTCTAGTTTTCTCTCAGAGCACTTGAATTACAACATGCTGAAAGGTTATTATGGATTTCTTTGCCTAATGATGCCAAAAAAACATCAGCCTATTGCAGGTTTAATGATGACTGAATTGCATTTAGCTGCTATGATGTCAGGATCCTGTGTTGTGCATGCTGGCTCACTGACACCCTCACTGGGAATAAAACAGGGCCATCATTAGTGTTATTAGTAACATCTGTGCTTTTACTACTTTTACTACTGTGACAAGTCAACATGTCTGCTGTGAAAAGGGCCTCCAGTTAAGTGTTGTCTGTATTTACTCAGATCATTTGCAGCCAGTAGCCAGATTGTTTTTCTATTTTTCAGTTCAGAGTGTCCTGTTGTACTGCAGCACAGCCTGCCTCAGTAGTATATCTGTAAAACTTAAAACTAAACTTTACAGCCAAATCAAAATCTGCCTGAAGATCATTGGCCAACCTGTGACAGACAACCTCCTTTCAAGCAGCTCACAACAAGAGTATGCTCAGACTGGCCAACAGCATCTCTTCTGATCCCTTGCATGTCTCCAAGAGGTGATTCAGAGTCCCTACATTTAACCGCATCAGGCTAAAGAACGCGTTTGTCTGTCTTGTCTGTCTGTCTGTGGTAACAGTATGTCTATTGGATGTGTACTTTTTCTCAAAATGAGCTGCCTATGGATGCAAAATGAATTTCAGTGCAAACTGACAATAAAGTTGTATCGTATCGTATCTCTTCCCCAGTGTAAGGAGGAGTATAACCAGTGCCTCTTCTTATAAGAATAAAATACAACAAAGACATTTCATCTGTTTGAGATCTTGATTTCAACATTCATTAGAACTCATCTAGGCAAATTGACAGAATTTCCATTACAAGTGTTGTCTGTATTTCTCCCCCAGTGTATAAGGTGTACTTACCACTAAACCAGCTTCAATGGCAGGGACCAGGGTCAGTTTGCTCCCATCTGTTACACCCAACTCCACCAGCTTGCCTGCGGTCAGCTGCCTGTCACACACACACACCAGTATATACACTGTTAAGAATTTCCCAGTAAAATAACAGTAAAGAGCTGGCAGCAGGGTTGCCTTTATGTTACTATAAAATTAACATTAATATACTGTCGCTGAAATTTACAGCTTTGTACTGTTAATGAAAAATACAGTTTGAACTGTTTTTTTTTTATTAATTTCACAGTATTTTACAGTTAATTTACTGTTTAAAGATACATTATATAGCTGTTTTTCACCTTTCTTTTACATTATCTTACTGATTTGTTTTAATGCACTATTTAGGTTGTATTTTTTACATACATTTTAATAAACATTATGTTTTGCCTATATGAATAGACTTAGCAGGTTACAGACATAGGAATAGTCACATTAAATACAATTAAAGGCACTTGTTAGGAAAAAGGCTATAATAGACTTGTTGACACTTTTCCCAAAATGTGTGTCTATAGCTGGCTACAAGCACAGAATGAAACCATGTTATGTATTAACAGTAAAACACTGTTTTTTTTTAGCAATAACAGGTTAATACTGTTGAAATCCTGCTGTAAATGAACAGCAATTGTTTACAGTGTACTATAGTTATATCATGAATAATACCAAACAGTGGTGATGAAGCCACATGTGTTTGATTCTCTACACATAAACTCACTTGTCTCTATAGAGGAGGACGATTCTGTCTGTTTGCAGTCTGAGTTTGTTGGAGATGTGTGTCCTCAGTCCCTCCACAGTCTCTCCCTGGAGGACAGTGAGCTCCACCGGGCTGCCGGTGGTGGAGGTGATGGACAGCCGCATGTTGGGCTGACCGGTGGAGCCTGCAGCCCCGCAGCCTGCAGACTCTCCCGGGGTGAAGCTACAGAGGCCCGGCTGCTGCTGCTGCTGCTGCTGCTGCTCCATTCAGCTGTAAAAGGGTCCAATTTAAACCAGAATTTAGCCGCTTTTACTCTCATTCCTCAGTAGACAGCTTGAAGAAAAGCTCTGAACATTAAAAACAAACAGAATTTAACCGGTTTAACTACAACAGAGTGTAGCAGCAGTTCCTCTTTGTGGCTTTGACAGACGAAGCAGCAGCACTACTCCACCGAGCGTAAAACACCACAGCCCTGTCAGTGGAGGCTCCGCCCACTCAGACCCATACAGCCAATCAGAGAGAGCCCCGAGACCCAGTCTTGCCTGCGTCGTCCAATCAGAAGCGTCTGTTCTCTCACATGGCCCCGCCCTGTTCTGTGCCTCACTCACCATTCATAAATGATGCAATCTGCAGAGCATCACAACATTTTCTACAGAATGTCAACATGTTTGTCTCATTTTTCCAAATCAAAAGAGACAGGCTGTAATAGGCTGTTGTAATAGTTTAAATGATTATTCACATTATTTCTGTGCTTGTCCAAAAATGACTAATAGTCATCAACAAATCTTCACCTCCTATTATAACACTAGGTTTCTTTTTCTATGGTGCTATATTAATGTGTAAAACATGTGACATTATAACACCAACTCATCTGTATTGTGCAACACAGTGATGATAAAACCAGAATAAGCACACCTTAAACTGCTTTTCACTCTTTAGATGAGTCAGCCTTCTTAAATTCCTTTTTCACTTTCATATTTGTTATTTGTTAAGGTCTAAAAATAGGTGTGGTCATATGTGGTACAGATTGTAAAGCCCTCAGAGAGAAATATGTGTGGTTTTGTGCTATATAAATTAAATTGAATTCCCTCTTAATCAAAAAAAAACACCTGTCAACTCCAAGGCACATTTGTGTAGCTACAACTCACTGTATAATTCACCATAATAATAATTCCTGCACATTCTTTAGATAGTACATAATAAAGAAAATCTTGTAGTTTCATATAGTGATTTTCAACTACACAAATAAGCCCAGGTGTGTAATGAAAAGTCAAGTCAAGCAAGTATTTAAACAGCTCAAAATCACATATTTGAATTAGAACATTTATTTTATTTTAAAATTCAGTATTATACAAGAGGGTTTAATATACTCAATCAGTCCTCCTTTTTTCCCTTTTTCAAAGTGGGAGCTGAAACCTGTCCCAGCATGCACTGCATAGGCTGAAGGCGAGGAAACACCCTACATGCACATCTATGGATGCGGTATAATCTCACTGCTCAGCCAGTGGGAGGAGACGCTGGCAGACAGCATCCAGCCTTTGTTCTCTGCGGTCTTTTTCATCCTCTGCTGTTTAGTATTCGTGTCCCACCTCTTGTCCACAGCAGGATCTCGGGGCTGCACCTGTCACATGACTCACAGCAGAGAGAGGACCAGCTTGGAGTAAAATGACGTAGGAAGCCTGGATAGGGCAGAGAAATGCAGCTAATATGTGTCTCCACACTGTGGCTAAAAATAGCTGCACCCACAACTCCCCCGCTTTGTCCAGCCTGCGTCACTCCACTCCCATATCACCTACCTCTCTTCCTCACCCCCACACTCACTCCTCTCCTGAATGCAGACATGTTTGCCTCACGGTGTCTTTTCTGTCTGTGCAGAATGTGCAGGAAAAACAACAACTATCAATCTTCCCCTTGTCTGTTCTGTTTTATGTGTTGCATAGCTGTTTCCGTGGAGTATTTTCATCTGTTTCTTTCTCTTATGATTCACATGTTCCAGCAATATGAGAGCTACACACACACACACACACACACACACACACACACACACACACACACACACACACACACACACACAGTAAATAACATTTGAAACCATGACTTCCTCTTAATCTTCACTGGAATTTAAAAGGAATCCCATACTCCGTCTTTTTTCCTTTTAAGTGACTTAATGAACTCGATGTCCCAGTGAGATTGGGATGGAGATCTCGTACTCCCTCCCTCCCTGAGCCTCCCCCGCATTTCTATGGCAGCATGCCACTCCAACGTTTCGCCGAGACGAGTGAGAAAGGGAGAGGTTGCTGCTTTACATTCTTCGGGCCTCGCTGAGAACAATTCCACAGGATGTCCTGCTCTCCAGAGCATGCACAGACGCAGCTCTGACGTCAAACATCCAGCAACACACACACACACACATACACCCAGAGACACAGAAACACAGAAACACTCCCCCTACATAGCCTCTCCTGGCATCATTTCCCAGATGTTTCAATCCTCTGGTATGTTACACCTTAGCGTCGCCGGAATTTCAAAGATGAAAACATTTGCATGTGAGGAGGAATCAATCCCGAATATTTCAACAAGAAGGTTGTTGATAAGCTGAGGAAATCACCAAATGGTTGTCGCGTTGTCTGCAAATACAGAAGCACTTAAGGCTCTTCGCTGATCTTAAAAGCATTACTTTATATCCCTAATTTGGATAAAAAAAATGTGCTCAAATCATAACATGGCAAACTGCAGCCCAACAGGCAACAACAGCTGTCAGTGTGTCAGTGTGCTGACTTGACTATGACTTGCCCCAAACTGAATGTGATTATCATAAAGGGGGCATGTCTGTAAAGGGGAGACTCGTGGGTACCCATAGAACCATTTACATTCACATATCTTGAGGTCAGAGGTCAAGGGACCCCTTTGAAAATGGCCATGATAGTTTTTTCCCCGCCAAAATTTAGCATACGAAGGAGCCTTATTCAACCTCCTTCGCAAAAAGCTAGTATGACATAGTTGGTACCGATGGATTCATTATGTTTTCATATGATACCAGTACTTTTACTCTAGATTTCTAGCAACATCCTCTGAAAGATCCTTTGTGTTAATGTGTTAAAGAAATTAGTGGCGTTAAAACGATTTATGCATTATTATCACGTTAACGCTGACAGCCCTAATAATTATATGTAGGAGTCTAAAAGCTACAGCTGTTCTCAGAGACTGTGCCCACAGTGGCAACATTGTGTTTCTTCTAAAGTGTATAAACAAGTCCAAGTCCTTGAAAACCATATGCTGTGTTTATGTTGCAGATGTTTGAAGAGCTGTCTTTCTGCTCGTAGGGTGAATTAGATCCTCTTAAACAAGCGGAAAAGAGACTGAGGAGCTTATAATAACCTACTGGAATGTAAGACACATAGTCTGAGAAGACATTAGAGGTCATTACAGTCTACAAAGACGTGACATATGAGGACATGTGGTCACATTCCTGCATCGACAGCATCTCTTCTGCATCTATCCAAAAAATGTGACACCTCACTCCTAAAACAGACTTCATTATGTCGGTTAACTCCAGCGGGTAAAATACATGTGGGTCATTTTGTTGGCTCTGAACTGATTCCCTCAGGCGAATCAAAGTAATCACTGCTCATGTGTGCTGTTATTTCTGTCACTCAACCAGCTGTGACAGTTTTGGTCTAGTTTGCTAAAGTTTTGGGGGGAAAATCTTTGTGCAGAAACACGAGATGAGTTCTTCACATGTCTGACTCTGACTTTCTAACTCAGACGTCGTCCTCCAGCTTTCTGTTATCACACAGGCGCAGATTAGACCTCCTGCCCCGTTCTAGCTGACGCATTTTCCATTTGTGCTGCTCCTTCATGTCTACATCACACAGGAATGTACGCTGCAGAGGGGATGATTGCAAGAAGCCTTTTTGGATTAGAACACGAGTGTGAAATAGTGTAGAAAATAATTGTGATGAAAAAAACACACAAGGTTTAGACAAAATAATGTAAACATACAATGTAAAAAACACTGAACCGAATTACAAACACTTTTACAAAGGAGGGTTATCACGGTCATTACAGCTGCAACTAATGATTATTTTCATCCTCGATTAATCTGTTGATTATTTTCTCGATTAATTGATTAGTTGTTTCTATAAAATGTCATAAAATGGTAAAAATGTCGATCAGTGTTTCCCAAAGCCCAAGATGACGTCTTCAAATGTCTTGTTTTGTCCAAAACTCAAAGATATTCAGTTTACTGTCATAGAGGAGTAAAGAAAACAGAAAATATTCACATTTAAGAAACTGCAGTCAGGGAATTTTGACTTTTTTTTTCTTAAAAAATTACTCAATCCGATTAATCAATTATCAAGATAGTTGGCGATTAATTTAATAGTTGACAACTAATCGATTAATCGTTGCAGCTCTAATGGGCATAAATCATCAAAGAGGCCTAAACATGCACCGAAACTGCAGGTGTATCAATCATCAAGCATGATGGGCGGTGCTTGGTATTTCCTTAACTGATCTCAACATGGTCAGAAACTTTCTCATTTAGAGCTAAACACAACACTACAAGATGTTTCTGAAAACATTTGAGGCGAGAAATAGACATTACAGTAACAGAATATTGATTCATATTTGATCAGCGCTGCCTAGTTTGACCGTTTGATCGGAGTTTGCGAGTGATTGACAGCTGCTCAGAGACGGCAGACTCCAGATCAGCTCTGATTGGTTGTTTTCCTCCGGTCTGTGAAATCTTGCAGATGCCATTAGGAGCACTGGATGCACTACTGTCAGGATATAGTGACCGTTTTATAAAAATAACTTTTTTTAATCATAGTTATTTATAGTATCAATTCTACCCACTGCTGCTTTGTACAACACATCTCTAGGGAGGGGGGGGGGACAAAGGAGGACGGTCTGCAGGACAGATAATAATGCACACAGTGCACTTTCATAGACTAAGCAACTGGAGTTACCCCGCACTACATTCATTTTTAACAGTTTTCTTCATCTCCTTGTATTTTTATATCTGGTATATGTTTTTGTACTTTGCACTACTAACTTTTTTACTGCCTTTTTACTAACTAATGTTTTTCGCTATGGAACTGTGATGCTGGAAACTTGAATTGAGATAACAATATTTAAGGATCAAACCTTTCATTGGATGAGTTCGATTGAATTTGAATGAATTGTCTTTATTTAGTTGTGAGTCTTGACTGGATCTGACTTTGAACAAAAAGCTGCATGAAGAACTTCCATGTGAAGTATATTTAACCATGAAAACAGCAGTGCAACGCTGCCACCAGGTGGACAAACGAGAGATTACAAAAAACATCCACAACATCCAAACCAACTGTCTCCCTGCATTTTATCGCACAACAAAGAGAATCAAACACAGCAAATTAAAAATATTAAGATATTCATTATTAGAATGTCTGGATCAATACCCCCCCCCTCAAAAAAAAAAAAAAATCCCATATAGCCAACCAATCAATCGCTCTGTCAGCTGCTGCCATTCATGAGCAACTGAATGAGGTTTTCTCCTCCATCTCACATCATCATCATCATCATCACCACCACCATCATCGTCGTCAGTGCTGGTCACGTGGTGCGCAGGGAGAGGGCGGTGGGTGTGTCTAATCGCGTGTGGTTTCATTCATAACTACAGTCTTCATTTGAAGCCCAAATTAAAGTATGCAGACGGAGCAGCAGGCTGCCGGTGGACCGGACCGCCGCTTCTCACCGAGTCTACAGCCGGGTGAGTCACATCTTTCATCCCCCTCTCATCAGCACCACTTCACGGACCTACACAGGCTACAATGTGCTCTACTATATTTTATTATATAAGATGTCACAAAGATAATCGTGGTGATTTTAGTGAGAGATGTTTGACCCAGGCACATGTGGGTTGACATCCTGTGATGGTGATTTTATTGCACCGCATGCAGGCTGAGAGCAGACGACGCAGAGATGATGCTGGACAGCCCTGATCGGCGGGTTTTCGGAGGAGAGAGGAAGATGCTGCTGCTGCTGATGCTGATGAGGCTGCTGCTGCTGAGCAACGCCGGCTGCAGCGGGTCGCTGTAGAGGGAGAAGCTGCTCCAACACCTCAACGCCTCTATAGACCGTAAGATACAGCAGCACATCTGGACAACATCAGCATCCAGTCACACACACACGTCAGGGTGATATGACCCCTCCTCCTCCTCTTCATCCTCCTCCTCCTCCCTCCATGTAGCCTGATGGTGCTTATAAGGGTGTAAACACCACGAGCATCACTACAATCCACTAATGGAATGAAAGTCTGTCTGTCTGCCTGCCTGCCTGCCTGCCTGCTGTTAAAGCCAGAGATGATGATGATGTGAGGATGTAACATGTCATGAGACCCTGGAAACTGACGCGCGCACACACACACACACGCACACACACGCACACACACTTTGGATGTTTTTTTTCTCCACCAGTCGGGGTCAGTGTTTTCAATTGTATTCTGGTTACTTATACTTATTAAAATCAGATGATGATGATGCAAATAAGTCAAACATTATTAGCCTAATTAATATTAGTTATAGCCTGCTATTATTAGGGCACAAATGTTCAGCAAAGGAGAAAGTGTATAGAGCCAGATGAGGCCAGTTATACTACTATTACTACTACCACTACTACTACTACTACTTTTCTAGGGATGCACCGATACCGGATTGGATATCGGCCGATACTGACTCAAATTGCTGGATCGGGTATCGGTGACAATGAGGCCGATCTATTCAATTCAATTCTATGTTTATGTGCTATATACATTACATACTGGAATTTGAATTCCTGTTGTTGCTGCATTGAAAAGGTTTAACACTTCATTTGTAATTCTTGATAATTTTAAAGATTTTTACCAAGTTGCTGGTGTACGATTTATAATTTCAATAATAAATAACAATCAGGAAATTTATACCTATGTATTTATTTGTTACGTTTATTTTTACAAAGTTAGAAAAAGTAATGTTTAAGTCAATTGGTACTCGGTATGAGCCGATACCCAAAGCCCAGGTATCGGTATCGGTATTGGGACTGAAAAAGTCAGATCGGTGCATCCCTATATCTACAACTTTAAGCATACTCAAAATTAGACTAATAGGAAAAAAGTTACTCTTAATTGATGAATACATAATTAAATGAAATGATTAAATAATAAATACAAATTTTATTAATTACATTTTTGAGTATTTCTTAATAAGTATAATCATAATAATAATGTGACAAACAAAAAATGCAATTATGATACATTTATTATTCTCAAAAGTAGCATAATGATGATTCAAATATTAAAAACCCATTAACCAACACTTTCCTCCTTTTATTTCCCCTCAGGCAGTTTTAAATCATCTTATTCCACACTGTCTGACAGTGAAACAGTATACTGATGATGTTTACATCACAGTACATTTTTATTTTTTTTCATGACTGCACCATTTAATTACTAGAACACAAATGTTCAGCATAGAAAAAATATATAGTATAGGATAAAGCCAGTCAGCCTGATATATTTGATATTTTTTTGGAGACTTTGGGACTTCAATTAGAATTAAAAAAACAAGTTTAGTGTTGGTTTGAACACTGTTTGGCTTCACAGCATGAGTTTGTCATGACTGACACACCATGGATCAACATTATATATTATACTATTTCATGTCAGAAATGCATGACGCTGTTAATGAGTTTGGACTGGCAGCATTAATTGCAGGTTCATTGCTGTAACAGGTCAGTTACTATATGAAAATTATTTAAATGGGCTTCTGCTTTGAAAAAAAATAATTAAAGCCAATTCTCTAAGTGTGGTTTAGTGTATTTACTTGGCTGTAATAAGAAAGAAAAGGAAAATGTAAGTCCATCAGCAAGGACATTCTGAGACCTTGGACAATCTAATGCGTAAGACCATTTAATCCTTCTGCAAGGTAGCTTTAAATCATTTTAACTGATTTTCAGTCCCAAGAGAGGACAGATGTTTTCAACACATCTGTCTCGAGGGAGAATGCATCATGTCAAAATAGAAATAAAATATCAGGCAGACTCTTGTAATCTTTCATTAATACACTTCCAGTGTTCCTTTAAGTCCCCAGTCCCCTATTTATCACGTATAATCAATAAATATATAATAGTTTAAATCAGCTGCAATATAAAATATTGATATAACATATTTTGACAAATACCCTACATTAATAAACACTTAAAAAAAACCTTATATTTGCTTACAACTACATCATAATGTGTTAAATAATTTATTATATTGAAGTAACGTGTTACCAATATTCAGCATGATTTATGTGTGGCTCTCTATTGTCGGTGTGCTCTTGCTATTCAGAGCTTCGTCCTCGTCATTGTTACCTTGAGCTGTATGAGATATTACATAAAATATGACTCTCACATGGAGAGGGAATGTGCAGCAGTGTTACCAGTATGTGTAAGGAATGCAACCATGGACTGATGTTACACAAGCTGCGCTCCTCGGTGTAAATGATTATGATCTGTCAGCTTTTTTTCCTTCTCTTATCACACGTCTCATTTTACAGACTGTAGTCTAAAGACGGAGAGGAGAGATTCTTGAGTATTATTTGATATTGTGTGTGTGTATAATGGTCCATCGTCAGGAGATGTCAGTAGGGTTTAATGTACAGCACTCAATCCAGACAAGTGTTAGGTTTATGTCACTTCAGTATGTTAAAGAGGCATTACCCCAATTTTAAACAAGAGGACCAGCTACGGTTCAGCCTGTAGTAATGCTCTCTGTTGCTCTAGTGATGTCATCAGGGTTGACTTTGCTTGAGATGGATGGCGTCAAAATTGTAACAGAAAACATGGAGGTTCTAATGAAAGACATCGTCATATTAGACAAAAAGTGATGATATCTTAGCCTCTGCTGTACCGGTTTTGACCATCTGTTTGTTGCAAATCCTCCAATATCATGGAAGTGCAAATATATATATATATATATATATATATATATATACACTCACCAGCCACTTTATTAGGCACACCTGTTCAATTGCTTGTTAACACAAATAGCTAATCAGCCAATCACATGGCAGTAACTCAGTGCATTTAGGCATCTAGAGGTGGTGAAGACGACTTGCTGAAGTTCAAACCGAGCATCAGAATGGGGAAGAAAGGGGATTTAAGTGACTTTGAATGTGGCATGGTTGTTGGTGCCAGACGGGCTGGTCTGAGTATTAAACTGCTGATCTACTGGGATTTCCACGCACAACCATCTCTAGGGTTTACAGAGAATGGTCCCAAAAAGAGAAAATATCCAGTGAGCGGCAGTTGTGTGGACGGAAATGCCTTGTTGATGTCAGAGGTCAGAGGAGAATGGGCAGAGTGGTTGGAGATGATAGAAAGGCAACAGTAACTCAAATAACCACTCGTTACAACCAAGGTA
>CAKAOI010047189.1:0-96417 GCA_916701655.1 Sebastiscus albofasciatus
ATTAACTGATAATTCACATTAAAATGTTACATTATTTTATCCTCAATCTTTACACAATTAAAAAAAAAAGCCTGCCTAAAATTGTAACAGATTGGTGATTTATTTATTTATTTTTTTGGCAAAGTTGATATCCCTCAAATACCTTTTCTGGGAAGAAAAACACTTTTCATTAATGACTTTAAATATATTATCATAGCATTATCTTCAAGTAACAGATGTGGGAGTTTTTCTTTTTTTCTTGGAACAATTGTTAAATGAAGTGCATTTCAGCAGCATAGGAGCGAACAGAGGCAATAACTTGCAGCCCCTCCCTCCACAACGTCACTAGTCTGTGTGCCTATAAAGCAGGAGTGAGAGTGTAGAGCAGACTGAGTGTGTTTGAGGCCGGACTGCAGAGAGAGAGAAAGCAGAGAGGCGCACTGACTCCAATACGCACAAGTGGATGGAAAGAGCACCCAATGCAATGGAGAAACTGCAGAGATGATCGGAGCCTTGTAAACTCAGGAAGAAGAGAAGAGAGAGATGCTTGCATGAGATAAAAGGGGGGGAATGAAGAGTAGAATAAAGAGTTTTAATGAAGAGTTGAGATTGTTTTTCCAAAAAAATGGCACGGATTTGCTCCCATGCAAATGCGCATTTTGCAAAGATGACATAGCAACTTGAGAGAAAAAATGGGATTCCTCCTCCAGGAACAGAACTCACTCACGACCTGAATGAAAAAGAGAAAAAGGGATTCTATTCAAATCGGAATTTAGTTTTTCTTTCTTCTTTTTACTTGACAAGCCTCGCCAGAGTGAAATATGAATCTGGGAAAAGCGTTTCTGTTTTTCCTCCTCTCAAATTGTGTGACAATGACTTTGTCGCTCTCCACTTGCACCACTGTGGACATCGACCACATAAAGAAAAAGAGAGTAGAGGCGGTCCGAGGACAGATTCTCAGTAAACTAAGGCTGACCAGTCCGCCTCAAACAACAGGTCCAAGTCAAGTACCGTTTCAGGTCCTGGCCCTTTATAACAGCACCAAGGAGCTCATTGAGGAGCTGGGCAGAGACAGGCATCAGAGCTGTGGACAGGATAACACGGAGACTGAGTACTATGCCAAAGAGATTTACAAGTTCAACATGATCAATGGTCCGCCAGAAAACAGTAAGTTCATTGTTTTTTTATCATGATTATGCAAGTGTTTCTTTTACAACAGTCTATAAAACCAACTTTTAAGTAGATGAGCTTTACAGACAAACCCATCAAGTACACTACTAGAGAAAACAACCTCAACATTCAAAACCAAAACAAAACCAAGAAGAGAAATAACAATAATAATAATGACAAAAAGAAAGTTAAAATTCAAGTGTTTCTTATATGCAACTTCTCATCCAATACAATACAGTTTGTGTTCTAGAGATGTGGGTGATTAAAAAACACATGATTGGCACGATATTTTGTTTTTGCCAGTGCAGCCAACATTTCTGCCCAAAACTTTTGATCCACATTTGTAAGCTCACTTGTGCCAATCCACGTGCACTCCTAAAAAAACTTTTATCTGGCCTCAAATACACAATTATCACGAGTGAGGTAACAATATCAAAAACAGAGATGTGATTTTTCCAGCTGCATGGCGTTAAGTCAGTCCACTCGTGTCTGTGTTCAGCCTTTTACGCACAGACGCGCCTGTTGAGCATTGGAGCGGTGCGCAAAAAGGAGAGAGGCAAAGTAAACAGTCTAATTGGAATGAGCACCATTCCTCATACATACCTCACACCAAAGCCATGGGAACTCCAGCACTAAGTCTGACACATTCCTTACTGGGGAAAATTCTCAGGCAGTTAAGTCGAGTATTTATTGCCAACTCCAATACCTCATTTCCATTTTCTGGCCGTGAGTTCCCCAATATTTTTCATCCAGTGCTACGACTCTCTCACTCCTATTTCCCCCACTGTTTGTCTCTAGTAGCTCTGTGTTATGATCTAATTCCCTTGTTCATCCATATTGGTATTTCCTGTATAAACTATGGTCCATTGATTGTTCCAGAAAACCAGAAACAGAAGCTCACTTGAGCAGCAGATTCTCCAGAGAAAGTTCTTTAAGTGGAGGAGTTGGATTTGGTGTTACCATTTTGTAAATCAACAGGTGTTTATGCTGCTGTGGCTGTGACATTAAGCAGAGCCTCTCTCTGCATGGTTTCCAGCATAAGTCCTGAATCAAATCCATTTCACAGGTCCCACAAAGTGCTTCTGACACTCAAAATACACAGCCTGGGGTTTATCCGCTGGTCAGAGGTAGCCAGAGCTCCCAAAACAAACAGAGGTCTAAAGGAGTGGGATCAGTGATGGCCAGGTGCCCAGGACACATCACGCTGGCCTCATAGTGTGGGCCATACTGTAGGTGATAATACAAGACGTGAACCTGACTTACTACTGGCAACACTTTCTGCTTATCCAAGAAGGATATTAGGAAATGAGCAGAGGTTGCCAACATACATTAATTAGCACTCTCCCTTTCCATTCTGTAATTTTACATGTTACAGTCTATATAGGAACATAATGTCTGCCACCTTGATAATTTTGCAGTGTAGTTCATTTTCATTCCTGCTGGATATAATGAGTTTTACATCCACCGTTTCTGGAAGGTGGGAGTGTTTGGGAATAAAGTCAAGTTTTTGATTTTTTTCATGCTCAGTTAAAAAGTAAAACAGAAACTTTTCTGTCATACTTTAATGCGCCACTTGCTCCAGACTACTTTTCTTAGACACTACTACTAATGTAAATCAAGGCGTTTGCCATTTATGACTTGATGAAGCAGAACTGCAGACTGGGCAGCAATAGATCTTCCTTTTTTTCTGGTGCATCAGAAGGCCAGTGTGGCTCATTATATCATCATAAACCAAATAAATATGAGACAAAGACATAACTGAACTGAATGATGACCTTTGGCACAATAACACTCTTAGAATCCCACTGACTCCTAAATTAGAAAGATTGTGCCTTGCACACTGAAGCGTGCAGTTTCAGTGAAATTTCAAGCCAATCATTGACTCAGTGTTGAGGTCAGTAAAAAATGAGGACTAACGCTGAGGACAGCAGGGTATCTGATATACGGGATAGTAGAAAGATGATGTCATCTGAACAAACAGAGACAGAGGTCTTTGGCCAGTTCCCAAAGAAACAGCATCTCTCCCCCCTAACTCCCACGCCTTTACCATTTTTGCTTCCTCATCCTTAATCAAGTGGAAAAAAAAGTTGTTTTTCAACTTTAGAGCAGAGCTGCATCACATTATCTCATCTGCTGTAGTGGCCTGCCACAGAAGTGAAGCAGAGACTCTTCTCTGATACAAAAGCAGCATTTTAAATCTGTAGTATTAAAACTGTCATGGGTACTGTAAGTGAAAATCGAAAAGAATAATGCAGACAAACTTTAATTCTAGATAGTGATATTTAACTAAATAACAGAACACTCAAACTACTGCGTTTCCAAAGAAATTTCTGTTGTCCTCTGGACACCTCAGCAGCTGGCTAGCACCTGCTGCCTTGTGCTTCCTATTTCCTTTGTTTACCTCCACAAAGCTCTGGAGAGACTGACATCACGGACAATCCTCCGGGCAAAAGGGCATAGAGAGGTGATTCCAGAGAGTTTTTTCTTCTTTCATCAGGAGGCCTCTGTGTCATGAGAGGAGAGGATCCCAGACACTGGAGGGTGAACGTGTGGCAGGGTGCGAGGCATGGTCGATAGCGTCTGGGCGAGGCACTTCATAAATCCCTCACTTAAAGCCCATCTATGTTCAAATTCATAGAGCGATAATACGAGAATGAGATCAACTGGGCATCAGGTTGTTATCCAGGCTTTTATATGTGATGATAAATCCACTTTTGCAGCGTGTTAATGGGAATGTTTTGCAGTAAAACTCAATTCTCCAATTAGAATCTGATTCAAGACCAGTGTGTGATTTATTTAAATCAGAAGTTATAACAATAGATCTATTTTAGTTACTTCCACATTGTTTAGAATATATAGTGTGATATTTTAAACACATTTTTAACATCAAAAGCTCAAAATCTTTGTGAGTGGAGTTACAGATAGAAATGATACTATGGTGAAGCTTATTGACATAACAGGTCAAACTCATGTCGGCATACTGACACTCGGTCTTATAAGAGCTATCGCCTAAAAATGGTAGGGGTCAGAAAATTGGTGAAAGTATTTCTTTTTAATTATGCAAGCAATCCCCTCCACTTACCAACATGGAACAAATTACCTTTCAGACCCTTGGCAAAAATAAGCCATAATGTGAAATCCACCTAAAACCATTGCAATGGGAAAAATGAGGTCATCCAAAAGGAAACCAAAGACTTGATTAGAATTTCAAATCTCCCCTCGAAGTGGGGCTTTCCACCTTCTGTGGGGGAGGCAGAGGAGCGACGGGTGAGTGGGGGGAGGACGGAGCAGTGAGTGAGGGGAGGAAAAGGCTACTGAGGTTTCCTCCTTATAGATTGTGTGGAAACACTGGACAGATATCTGGCTGGGGATGACTGCTGAGAAGGTCACCTATAAATAGGGAAAGTTGAAAAAAACTTTGTGGAAATATCAGATAATGACTGGGACGACACTGAAATAGGTTTCTGGGTCAGATGAAGTACAGATACTCGGAGATGTGCAAGTTCCTTTTGCATGACACAGAAACGGCAGAAGGTCTGAGTTTCCATTATGTCCCGAAACAGCTTGAGGTGCAAATCAGCTAAAGGTGCAATGCCCCCTTTTCAAACCACCAGCGAATCTGAGGCTTGGTAATAAAGTTTAAGCTTGGGGTAATAAATTAGCCATGGCTTGGCTGTAAATGACTGTTTCCATTTGGCCCATAAAAAGTTTGCTATGTGCTTGTTTTGCTCAACACTGCATGTGCTTGGCCTGTTAAAATAATAAACTGTTCAATGGTATTATGGTATAAAAAGGGGGAAAGGCTTCGGTGCAACAGGAAGCTTTTTTTACATACAATCACAATGTGGCCATTTGTTTAGCTGGTTCTGCTAAAGGTCAGCGTGCAATCGCACATACCTACACCGTGTATACAGCAAGTTAATGCTTGTCAAGCGTGCACTTACTATCATGATGGAGTCGCTCTCCTACATGTAGATGGTTTCTCAGGTATTGTTCTGCTCCAGCAAGTGAGCCCACATGTTCCCCGGTTGCAGGGAATAACTTGGCTCCTGGCCGAGCCCTCGGAGCACCTGTTGGGCTTCAGAGCCGGTGGTGGTGGGAGGAGGAGGAGGAGGAGGAGGAGGAGGAGCTGCTGTCCCACTGCAGCCTGCTCCACCACCACCACATGGGACATTTGGTTTTCATTTCATGACTTCAACTTGTTGCTAACTCGGACCGCACAAAGTATAAGCAGATGGTTCGCGGTAATGGCCCACGTCTCTCTGGAATAGAGTAGAAATGGTTAAAAAAATAAAAGCTTTGTTTTCATCTAAACTTGTAGAGGGGGAATCCTCTTGCAGAAAGCTTATCAATAATCAGAAGGTAAACACGTCTGTGAGAATGACAGTGGAAAGCAGGCTTTGATAACATGCACACTATGAGGCAACAGATGGATAAGAGCTTAAAGGGATTCTGACAAAAGAAACAATGAGAGTTCCAAGTTTTTTTAAATGAGATATTTAAAAACATCACCGTTGAGTCATGATTTCCACTTTACCTGCAGATGACCTCCCCTACTGCCCAAAGGGCATCACCTCCAAGGTGTTCCGCTTCAACGTCTCCACCATGGAGAAGAACTCCACCAACTTGTTCCGGGCCGAGTTTCGAGCCCTGCGGATCCCCAACGCTGTCGCCAAGAGGAACGAGCAGAGGATTGAGCTCTACCAGGTGTGTGAACTGACCGTTCGTTTCCACTGTTAGCAGAACGCAGGAGAGCCTTGTGTGCTCTATTTCTCTCAGAAGGCCCGTGTAGGTCAGCGAGAGAGATGAAAACATTTATATTAGGGTGTCCAACTCCCTCTCTCCTCTTTTCATGCGCTGATCATTATTCCATGTGCTTACAGCCAAATGGATTCTACGTTAGGACACATTTAAGAGCTTGAGCAGCCATCTTTATGAATTACCATTCGGCAGTTTCTTCTTTCTTAGCTGTCAATCTCAAAGCAGTCATCCACCTTTGTTAGATCAGGTATGCTTTCAACAGGGGGTTCTGCACCTGCATTTGTGTGTTTATGAGCGTTTTTTTTTTGTGTTAAAGCATGCATCTGTTAGATGTCTGCATGTGGGGGGTGGCAAGGATGGATTTTTTTTTTTGGTTCGGTTTCCTCATTAATCTCCCGTGAGACACTGGGAGTAATGATCAGGTTCCAACATTTCCTGCCAGGGAGACAAGCGTCTCCGGACTGCATACCGCCTCTGAGGCAGGGCTCTGGCCGGCGCTGAATACAGACTGTCAGGCCCTCAGATTGTTTCCAGGGGCCTAGGAGGAGATAGAGGCAGGGTCACCCACCGGGGGAGTAAATGGAGCTGCTCACTCGCCCCCACACTTTTCAGGCTGGAGTAGTTGATTGGCAGAGGGCTGACGCCGGCCCCTCGTTCCCACAGGAAGGCAGATTAGATGCTGACAATGTTCAGGAACCTGGTTATCCGCAGCACTGCTGTGGGGCTCCGTGCTCGTACCCACCACCCAAACACACACATTTCTCACTACAGATAAACACCTTTGTTCAGAGAAGTGCTGATGGAGATAGGAATGTCTGAACCACACGGTTGCATTCGACTCCATCGTCAGTTTTGTACATTCGGGGCCTCGACGTGATAACGCAGTTAGGACACGAAAGCCCGCGGAGATACCTGCAATCCTGCTTTTTTTTTTTATCTGAACTGCGTGACACTGCATCTAGGGAGCCCAAGCTCAAGTCAAAGTTTGAACTGCTGACGTGAAGGACAGCCAGGTTCCCATTGGCAGGAGGGTAACACGCAGGCATTAACTTGCAAAATGGGGATATCAACACAGGGAGTCACTTTTTCCATGAAGAGTAGACATTTGGCCCAAGGCATCCTGGAGAGTCTGGCTCAGACAGACAGCTCTGGTTCTGTGTGTGCGTGTGTGTGTGTGTGTGTGTGTGTGTGTGTGTGTGTGTGTGTGTGTGTGTGTGTGTGTGTGAGTGTAAGAAAGAGAGTTTATGCAGCTGGGTCACATTTTCATCTTTCCTCACAGATCCTCCAGAAAGACGACCCCAAAGCCAAACAGCGCTACATTGGGGGCAAGAACGTCCTGACCAAGGGAACGCCTGAGTGGGTCTCCTTTGATGTCACAGAGACAGTGAGAGAGTGGCTGATGTACCGACGTGAGTGGGACACCTCACATTTTCCTCTCATCGCACCTTATTACTGCACATGTCCTGCCAAATACTGTAGCACTGGTTCATTCTAAATGAAGGAGAACGGCCTGAGGGGAAAATGTCAGCTCCTTACATCCCTCTGCTCCTGTTTCCCCCTCAGAGACCAATCTGGGCCTGGAGATCAGCGTGCACTGTCCCTGCCACACTTTCAGGCCTAATGGGGACATTATCGAGAACGCCAACGAGGTGCTGGAGGCCAAGTTCAAAGGTGAGGCTGCATTTAATACCTCAGTGATGTGAAGGAAATTCAGATGGTTTGGATTTGCATCAGAAAGCTTTGTTGTTTTTTTCCTATAGCTTGTTGAGGTATCAGGTGTTAAAAATGATATTGCCAAGGTTTTAAATTGTCAATCAGCCAGACACATTTATACAAACCTATATGAGGAATATTATAATTGAGGTAAATACAAAATATCTTTAAAGCAAGGATGACATTTAGATAAGAAATACTTAGGTGAGTCAAGATTATTAGCTAAATAGTCAAATTCAGCCGGATGTTACTGTTTGTTCCTCAATTTATGGCACACCACTACATAATGTGAAGTGAACCCATTTGTGCCCAAGGACTATATTTAATATGATAAGGAAAAAATGCTAAAATGCTTTGAAAATGATTGAATTAATTAATAGTCAAAACCAGCAATTTGGAAAAATGTGGAAAAACGCAAACATTGTGTTTCATAAATATTTTCCATACGAAAGTTTTTTTTACATTGCATATACAGTATGCTCATATCTTTGATATTCAACTTGTTATGAGTTCATTGACACCAAATACTTGATTGTGCTCCTTGTAGTTTCTGAGATAAAGCCATTTTCTTATCATACTATATCTTAGCACAAGACTACTCATTTTCCTAAAATATAATAGTCTATTGCAAAAACAGTAGTCCCATGTGCCCACATACTAGATATAGACAAGAAAAACTCACTTTTCAGCCAAATGGTTTGACCAGTTTTGAAAATTTCTTCACATTTGTGAACACCAAAAGATATTAGTAATTGCATTTGCGGGCACAAATGGGTTAAAACAACAGTTTGAAACACGAGAGTGGTATCCCTCTTCTCATCTAACTCGCAGTAAGAAAGTAAATAAACATATTTCCCCAAAATGTCAAACTATTCCTTTAAATATCTTCCACATCTCTCTCCTATATTCATTTATTGTTTTCTGCTCTCATCACGTTTGTAAAATCGGGAATCAATAACTCCAGCGTCTTCAAGTATTCTACTCTGATTAGATTTTGCTCATTTTGAGAGCACATCTCAGTCTCAATCTCGCCTGTTGTGCAGGTTTCCAGCATTTTTGTGTGTGCCGTGGCCAGTCTGTATTTAATTTGGATTTGTCTCTGTTTTTAATCTCTCACAGTGAAGATACTGTTCTGCCAGTTTGTATTCATGATCAAGAGCCAGATAACATTTACGTCTGTTTGATTTGTCTAATGTTCCAGATAGGCATCTCGTGTTTGTTGAAGAATTACCTTCATTCTGATTAGCGCTGTTGAGGCAGTGCTGGTTTTAGTTCAGTTTATTCTAAGAGTTTGTTTTGGGCTCCAGTTTTAGTTTTTAGTGCCTGTTTCAGATGTTTCCAAAATGTCATACTTGAATTATTAGTTATAATTTAATCATATAAACAGTGGTAATTGGCATGCATTGGTTGGTGTTCTTCTGTTACAAAACCTTTTATACGGGGCCGCTATAAGATGCCCCCTCTGGTGTGGACTCTATGCTTTACTTCTACTAACGGCAGAGGATTTGATGAAAGTACAAATATTTTAGATTAAACTCTAATTAGCATGTCTGTTTTCTTTACAAAAAAAGCTCAACAGGCCATTTGTTTTATTGCATTCACCACCAAATGAAAGATACCTAAGGCGTTTATTTTGTCTCTTCTATGTTCTAGTCTACTGCAGCGCTTCCTATGATGAAAAAGGAATCTGGTTATAATACAATAACAATTATGAGACCGGTCTAAAAAAAAAGTTCCTTTTCATCCAGTCATCAACATGTTCCTCCAGCAGCAATACCTATTGAGTAAAGATAATGGGTTTCCTTTCTAAGATGAAGAGAGAGACACAGAGCATGGGAATACAATTGATCTGGTATCTCACTTAGCACTGGGGCCCCCGGGCCCTCGGCCCTGGGAACACTCCCGACTGGCTTGGCCACAAGGAATGTGCTGCCACGGCGCTCAGACGCTTGGCCCCGAATTAAAGAGGGGCGTACATATCCAACAGCAGCATCTCTCCTGAGATATCCACTGCTTTAGCTATCAGGGGCAGATTGGATGAGCAGACGCAGGCCCAGGGGGGAGAACGGAGGAAGTTAGGGACCAGCGTTGAATAAGGAGAAGGGTGAAAAGGGAGCCAAAAATGAGTGGAGCCCTTCCTGGATATTACAGTATCCTTCTGTAAAAGTTACAGTTGACTACACTGATTAGAGTTAAGCTGAGGTTCCACTGAAGTCAGCTCTTGAAGACATCTTTACAGTTCTCAATAAATCTGCAGTGCAGTTTTTCTTGGTCACCTCCAGACTGACTGACTGTCTGTCCCCTGCAGGTATGGAAGCGGACTACGACGATGGGAGCCGTATGAAAAAACAAAAGGAGCAGCTCTACCCCCACCTCATCCTCATGATGCTCCCTCCCCACAGGCTGGATGCCCAGTCCTCCTCCCGCAGGCGTAAGCGGGCACTTGACACCAATTACTGCTTCAAGTAAGGCACTGGAAAATGTAATGCACTGCTTGGACTATTGTCTTTCACTTTGTAAAATAATTTCTCTGGCTGCACCTGCACTGTCAGTTCTTGAGATTTGAACACTGGGCTAAGTGAAATACTGCAAATAAAGAATGGCTTGCAGAGAGAGGGGGAGGGAGGGGTTGTATTGTCGAGTAGAACACCAGCCGAGGCAACATGAAATGGAAATATCAGCTGTCACGTGTCAAAAACATGGCAGGGAAGAAGAGTACATGGGCACAGAATACACAGAATAAGCTTGTTAATCACCTCGACGAGCATGACAGAGGTATTATCAAATACAAGTTAGGATCTGTCCCAGTACCAGCAAACGCCACCTCCTCTTACACGCCGTCTCCTCAGCTCTGGATTTCCTCTGTCAGGCTGACAGACAAGACACCTGGGCTGACTCCAAGAGGGAAAATAAGGGCACACCTAAGAGTGGAATTTCTGAACTCTTATCTCATGGCCTTGAGCCCATGGGGGAGGAAATCGTATACAACTCTTAGAATTGTGTGTTACCTGTGAAATGAAGTGAGTTTAATCCTCTCTGTCCTCTCTTGTCTGCAGCAATTATGAGGAGAACTGCTGTGTGCGACCACTATATATTAATTTCCGGCAGGATCTGGGCTGGAGGTGGATCCACCAGCCTGAAGGGTACTACGCTAACTTCTGCTCTGGTCCCTGCCCTTACCTACGCAGCGCAGACACCACCCACAGCTCGGTGAGACCTAAGTGCCATGACACATTAAAGCTATCACAACATCAAAAACGTATCTTAATAGCCGGCCTAACAGCTGCAAAAAAAGATGCTTGCATTGCGGTGGAGTCCTGCTCATACTCACAAAATCACAGTGTTTATCTATTTATCTTGTATGTTGTAAGTATGGACCTTTCAGTAGCTAGGATGCATGGTGCTAAAGAGAAAAATAGATTATACTGGACAGGAGCTTTAAATAAAATCCAAGAATTTATGTAACTTAATTGTATCATCATAACACATCCCGTAGTCTATTAAATGGAGATCTATTTTGAGGGGTGGGAGTCACCATTTGTTAATTTATATATATAATTTATTATTGATTTATCTTTTTTTTGGGGGGGGTATTTATTTTTATTATTATTATTATATTTTTATTGATTAATATTTTGTTTTTTATTAATATTATTTTTGTTTTTTATTAATATTATATTTTGTGTAATTTTTTGGTTAATAATTTACAATGCATATCTTTCAAAATTGTATAACAAAAAAAACAACTACGCACACATTGAAGTGGTGAATCTGTTTGGTTGCTGATCCCTCTCTCTCCGTCTGCTCTTTCTTCCATAGCTGCTGAGCCTGTACAACACCCTGAACCCCGAAGCCTCCGCCTCACCCTGCTGCGTTCCTCAGGACTTGGAGCCCCTCACAATCCTCTACTACGTGGGTCGCTCCCCTAAAGTCGAGCAGCTCTCCAACATGGTCGTCAAGTCCTGCAAGTGCAGCTAAACTTCGGGGCTCCGGCGAGAGACGTGGGATGTGATGGCTCCCAGCACTACTCAGGAGCGGGAACGAGGAGTTAGAGGGGGGCACGGTACACTTTGCCCTCCACGAGTATACCTCCAACCCCTGCTTCAGCCTCTCTCTCTCTCACCAAAAACAAAAGACGCAGTCCACCACTCTGCTCACAATCATTGGCAGCATTCACCAAGAAGACTTGTCAAACACCACTTCACTAACGGCACTCTCGAACCCATCAGACCTCCTCACTCAGCAATCGCCTTCTGACATTCTCATGTTTTTTTTTTTTCCATATTCCAGCATTTTGAACAGCCTGTACCTCAGCGTTACACAACAGGAAGAACAGAATTGACCACTGCATTCTTAAGGACATCAAATAATCACAGTCGAAAAGAGATAATGACTGAGAATGCAGACTGAACTCAGCATAATAGGAATACGTCAAAGTGGGTGAAACTAAAGCGGCTGTTTGTTGAGAGCAAACACATCCCTCGGCTCTGACGCACAGGACACCTTCGAATGTCCGAGCCGGAAGCCGACGCTGTGCACGCCGCAGCTCCCTACACTGTTTGTTTAGGATTAAAAATGCTGTTGAATTAAAATGACCGTATAGGACAAAAAAAGATGCTGGAAACCAACCTTTATTTCAAAGTAGTATTTCCGTGGTTATGTTTACCTCTGTAATGCAACAGGATGGTGATTCCAGGGATCGTTTTGTTTTTTAAAGTGAAGCCTTTCTGTTGTATGAGATGACGTATGTCACTAAGTGAACACTTAACTAGATCACGAACTGTAAATGTTTTTGTTATTACTCTTGGAAACACCTTTTTTTTTTTAATTAAAAACGGACAGTTGGATAGAATTGTTCTAATTTCATTATTGTTGAGTTTTTTTGTTTAAGTATTTTTCAGCACTTTATTTTAAAGGGTAATAGGGTGAATTTAGAGGACCAGAGTGAAGAAATCAAAGCATGTGTGGTGTAAACAAATACATTTACTAACATGATCAGCATGTTTTAATGTTCTCTAGGTGTTCATTTCGATGTCATTTGATACAGAACTGACTAGATGAATCCAGAAATATCACATTTCCTTGCATGCGTGTTGTAAACAATCAGCGACAAAACTGATAAAACGATCAGACTGTAAACAACGCTGTATCACCACAGGAGAATATACACATTGATTTGGATGCTACTGTTTTGTAACACAGCATGCATAAACCCACAACATTAAGTTTAACATCAATCACTACAAAAAATACCATCAAGTGTGTTAAAACCAGTTGTGTTGTACTGCATTGAAAACTACAATCTGTGCAAAATCACTCTGATGATAATCACCAGTCGATATGACAAAAGAAACATGCATGACATTCAAGTATTTCTGACAAAGTCATCATAAACATATGCTGAATCTATTGATATATAACAGAGATGTTTTATTCTATTAACACGCCCTGAGTTAACTCGCTATAATATGGTCCCAAGCAACAGAATATCCACAAGGATACTGATCTGCTGGTGCAGCATTAACCTTCATTGTAGGCAAGGATGTGCATAACCATGATTCCTCTTTATGTTATGCTTTGAGCTACGGAAACGGCCAAAAAGGCCCTTTGGTGGACACTGTACAGTAAATAAATACTGATGCAACAACAATAATTTACTTATTAAACCAAAAAATATTAAATTTGGTCCATCCGAGGAAAACAACATCAACATCTCAACAGGAATAATCACGAGTCGACTGTATTCTAATCTTGATACAACAACAGCGTTGCATCATCCTTGTAAACAGGGAACAAGGCAGCAACCAATACTTTTAAGCCTACAAGCAAAGGATGCTGTACATTAACACAGATCCTCAGGCAATGACCACAGAGTGCGATTTGGCAACAACTTGGCTCCCAACAACGTCCGGGAGTTGGAGTGTCTGACGCCAGAAGCCACTCATGAAAGAAGCTTCTCTGCATCTGTTTGTATAACTTTTTAGGAAGATAAAATCTACACGAACGGCTAGCTGTGTACATGCTACTGCATGAGCAAAGAATGAAAGGTTGAATCCTGCAGTTGAAATGCCACCGGGGCATTGAAGAACCATCTGCTGAAGGCTATCTGTCAGTGAAATCTCTCTGTGGCATCAGTAGCATGGAGAGAATGAGGGCGGACAACTGTTGGGATGTGTGAGCGTAGCCAAGAGGGGTGGTGGAGGTGGGGGGGGAGGAGCTGAAAAGGCCAACTGATGTTGAACTGAGCAAATAAAACGCCAACCCGCGTCAAAGCTGGCCATTCCTGGCCTTGTAGACGACCCTCTCACATGTCTGCGGCTGTATCAAAGAGAAATTAATAGGACCCTGTTCGATGTCTGGCATGCTTTCATCTGCTGCTGTTGTCCCCTTCCCAGAATACACCTCTGTGAGGATGTAGTTACATGCAGAGACACCTGTCAGGCCAGCAGAAGGGCAGGGCGTGCCTCTGGTCGCTTTCATGTCATCTGTGACCGGGCTCCTGGCCCTGGAACAGCTTGTGGTACACAGACAGACCTGGGAAGCAACAAAGTAAAATGAATAAAAAAGAGGGCAGCGAGAGGTTTCCCCTCACAGCACAAACAGAAATGTTAAGGTCAAACCTGAAAGAGTTTTACTTCACACTAAAGCCCTCCCGCTGAATGTTTTTTGTTGATCTCTTTTATTTTCTGGTCAAGGTGGTTGCCAACGGGTCCGCTCTGTCATCTCGGCGCTTAGCCTTTTGTCTGGCCGTCCCCTCGCTCCCAGCCCCCTCGCTCCCCGTCCTATAGGCTGGCTCGCGGCCAGGCATCCAGTAGAAAAAGGCATTCCAAGTACAGTTAGAGCTGCCGTGTTTGTGCTCCCAAACAGTATTCCCTTTCATTCCCTCTCTGCTTCCCTCTCTGTTTATTTTGGTGCTCTTTTACATCGTGAGGCCTGACTGAGCTGGAAAACGAAAAACATCTCGCTGACTTCCAATCTGATGACATGACCGCTGGAAGCAGCTTCCTCCAGCTCAGCAAAAGAAAGATAAAGGGATAATATTGTCTCGAACATGTCCCACTCCAAATGAACTAAAAACGACAGAAGAAATGATGTCAACAGTTTGTTCAATGGCAAATTAACCCCAATTGGTACCGAAGTTTGGATCTTTGTGCAAGGTGAATCAGTGATTGCTTCAAATCAAACATCCAATAACTTACGGAATACATCTGAAAAGGGGATGACAGCCAATAACTACCATCCTTTCCCAACAGGGAACCACGCAGTCTTATTTTGATAGAGAGAAGCCAATAAGCTATCCGTCCTGACATGATCAGACTCCCATTAAAATGGAAGTGCAGCATTCATTTCCGTCTCAAACTGAAAGCTATAAATCTCCCCCCAGTCACCAGCTGCGGAGCCCCGAGAACTTCAAGAGAGGTTCAAGGGGAAGCATTGTAAAACACATGTGGTCGATATAATCTAGGTTTGTAAGCTTTGATAGGTCCTCGTCGAAGCCCTCCCTTCATCTCATGTCAAGAATGAACGCAGAAGAAGTTGGGGAAGGAAAAAGGGGAACGGGGGTGAGTGAGCAGGAAAAGTTTTCAGGAGGATAAAGGGAGAGTTGTATGAGCGAAGAGAGGAAGAGATTAAGAGCGCGCACAAGAGAGAGATAAAGGGAGAGTGTGATTAATGGCGGCTGACAGCTGATCATAGAGAATGCTCTCAGTTTGGACCCGCTCTAACTCCCTGTCAGAGTCAATCAGGGCAGCTCAGTCATCTCGCTACAAAGGTACACTGGGCAGGCAGAAAGACCTGACGCACTCCTAAGCTCCACAAAGGCTGTTCCCCCTCTAATAACACCCTCCTCCCTCCGAAACACCACACTGAGAGTCTCTGTTCAACTCCCAGTCCCATTCTAAATGGTTTAACCTGCCTTGCTAACTGGTTTTGGTACTGGGATTTTTTTTTTTTTTTCTTTGGTTCAAGAGTGGAGCATCTCCCCCACCCTTTGCACCCCGAACGACGGAAAAAATGCATTCATGAAATTCAGAAGCTTCTCCCAACGGATCCAGTTACAGTAATTGATGAGTTTATAAGATGTTTGTTAACTTAAGCCAGCCCTCATAGTTTGGGGGGAAAGACGGAGAATGAAAAAGAAATGTTCTGGTCACAGACACACGCACTCATTTTGGGGGGAGACTGGGTGGTGCACAAGCTACTGTGTTTTTCCGACAAGCTGATTTCTGGGTCGGCTTGACTGTGACACTAACTCACGTGATGTGATGAATGGTATGATTTGCTAATGCTAATGTATAGTAGGTCTATGGAAAAAAAAAAAAAAAAAAGCTCTTGATCAGGCAAACAGATGTGTGCATCAGCGCAAAAACTGCTTAATATCACCGTTGCTGCAATAAGCTCAACACTTCGCTCAGGATGGAAAGAGTTGTGGAAATAGGGCAGGATGACAGGGCACACGTGAGTGCATGCACCCGCAATTGCGGTGCATTACTCATAATAAAACTTAGCAAGGACTGAGCTACGTTTCTCATTCTCTCAGTGTGATTTCTGGGGTACAACTGGAAGGCCCTTTTGGCGGATGGACAGTAATTACGACTGCGTAGGAATGACCAACAGATGGGAATGCCCGAACTGTTCCCATCGCTGGATCTCATTACAAAAAAAGATGTCATCACTGCTATGCCTCTTTATCCTGCAGCAGTAATCTGACCTCTAGTCTTGGACACATACAGACAATACGGCAAATTAAAGCAATGTTGTTTATGCCCAGTCAGATCTGGCTGCTTCGGTCATAAACTCTAAAGAGGGTTATGACACAAGTCGTTGCAACATAATAGCCAATAAAACCTCACTTGTATTCTTCTAACAAGGTTGTAATTAAAGTTTGTACGCTATCTATCATTGTGACAATGTAGTTATCTTTTACAGTGTGCAGAATACATCCTGCACACCACCATGCAAGCAGGAGCTGGCTAAAAATATCCCATGGTGTTTATCGGTCCTCCATGGGGAATGTCCACTATGCCTGGCTGTAATCACGGACACTGGCGTAGAAAGGGCATAACTCCCCCCCCCCCACCCACCCACTGCTCGAGGACTAACAGCACCAACAGGCCAAGTTACAGCACGGTACTAAGCGTGTGTAGAAGTGCAGCATCAGACCCACCTGTTTTACCACAGATGGCTTCGTAGACCACATGCTGGCCGCTGGACACACTTCCGCTGGCTGAACTCTCTGCGGACGTCTGCCTGTTAATCAAGAGACGATATAGCGTCAGTGGTGACCAAAAAGATCATACGGCGACGAATATCCACACAGTCCGGGTCAAAGCTATGGATTTATCCCAGTATATTATCCCGCTTAGAGCCGAATATCCAAATAAACGTAGCTGGAAAACTGTTTGTGACAACTTGTGAATGTTTGAGCTTATATGTTGTCTGATGAGTCATCTTCTGAGAGGAGAGAATTTCAAATAGTCTCTCTCTGTGTGTGCAGAGTCAGTGGAGGCTAGTGGGGGTTAAGTGTTTGCTGTGAGTGCCTCTCATGAGCTATTGTGACAAGAAGGGGGCAAATTCCTGCTCCTTGTCCTGGGTGATGTGATTTTTATTGTGGTGTTTGCTGCCTATGTGGACCTGCAGGCAACGGCTAAAGACACACAGTCTTTCTTATAGTCAGTACAGTAGTGTACACTTATCTCTCAGGAGATCACAGAGGGAATTATACAGCCTTTTTTCACATAATCAGAAAGCAAATACAGTGTTTTCAAAGAATAAACCATTATCAGATCTGGTGAAGCGTAGAGCGGGAGCAGACACGTCTGTAACCTTATACATTAAATCTGTTAAGCATTTTTTAGGGGGGAACAATAAATAAAGCTTAGCTGGCATTAACCTCTCGCCCCATAACAGCAGCTTGCCAAAGAAGCATTAACAAGGTAATGAGGGTACACACTGCCTCCTTGTAAGGGACTGCACAGTTGTTCTTTCATACCATTACACAACCACAAATAGAACTGGCCCACTTTAAGCGTGGCGTACCTCGACAGGAAGCAACCCCGGTCATATTGAAAAACGGGGGGAAAAAAAACTTGACCTCTGGGTTCTTCACATCACTTTCTTTGTCAACAGTCTCTTGCTCTGTCACTTCGAGAGTCCGGCAGCAGCCAGAAACACTGCAGGTGAGTGAACTTGCAGTATGCGCGCATGAAATATAAGCCTAAAGTTGAATATTTCACACTACTCACGGAGAGCTGTGTAAACATAGCTGATGTGCACTTTTTGGTGCATTCAGGTAGCGAGCATGTCTTAATGTTATTCAGACTGACCAAAGGGGATAAAGTTTAACCATAAACACACTTTTGGCAGCTTCTGTGTGTATACAGTATCTGTGAAAATAACTACTGTTGTGGCTGATTAATAGGGAGTGAAAGCAGCGGCGAGGCTGACATTAATGGCGCTGCTGTAATTGTCACCCTATTAGTAATGCCACACGACAGCCGGGGTTTCCGTAGTTACAGCTGCGTCTCGCCAAACCTTGCAAACAAAATACCAAACAGGCTCATTTATTTGTGTTACAAATTGCTCCTTTCAAAGCCTTCACTGAAGTCATACCACTTTGAGTCCTCGCAGCCCCTCGAGCTGGCAGCTGTGGTATGTTGATAGACCAGAGAGCCCTGCCCTGCTGAGTAGATACCAACATGAGGCACGCTCGCGTCAAGCAAGTGTACTGCGTGTTAGCTGAGCTTCATAATCAAAAGGCACTGCCACTCTTTGCTATTCAGCTTCTTTTTAATCTTCAATTAAAGCTGAATGCTGACTCAGTCCCGTCTCTGGACACGAGGCAGCAGATTTAGATAAAGTTGATTGGGTAGTAGTCTTGTCGGATTCTGTCTCCAAACTGAGGAAATAATTGTGCTGCATCGACAGAAATCTTCACTCCACTTCCTTTCCTAAACAAGACCGAAAACCAAATGTCATTCTGATAAATAGACTCAGCAAACAACTGTCAGTGATCATCAGTGGTGTATTACTCATGGGAGAACCAGTGCTGGTACATTTGTATCGAGCTTTACAGTTCAACAGCTGGCGAGAGGAAGGTGTTTGGAGGGCTGGATAACCTTGAACTGTTTGAATACACCCAGCACAGTGATTCTATTATAAGTTGGAGGAGCTTAGGCCTACACTGGGATGCATTTCAGATGTGCCTCAATAACAGAGGTATTGAGTTGCCCCTAAAAATGAGCGCTGGAAATAAAAGGGAAGCAACTTATTATCCCCCCATTTTCTGCAAACAATCATCTCCTTTCTCCTGGACGGAGTTCACTTTTCGCTGTCATTCTTTCTTTTCCCCTCTCTTTATTCTTTCGTTTCATTGTTTCCATCGGTGCATTTTTTGGTCCTGAAGCTTCCGTTTTTCCCACACTCTCCCCTGTCACACTGGTCGACCACAAAAATGCAGGACAGAGGAGAGTGTGAGGGGGGCTCAGGAATTCCACATGCAGAGGGTAAACACGGCAACTGCCAGGAAGACACACACACACACGCACAGGAGCAAACACAGCACCTACCCGGCTGCCCTAACCTATTCTACAACCCCTGCCCTCTTAACTCTTCACTTGCCAGCTGCAGTTTGTCCAGTCAAGTAAGATGACTGAATGTAACACGTCAGCAGTGCTACCTGCTGCTCTCAAACTCTGCTGTTGAGAGGAGGGCTGTGTATTGGTGAGAATCTGGTGATACGATACGTATCATGATACAGGGGTTACAATTTAATATATCGCAATATATTGCCATATTGTAAGTCGATGTATTGCGATTTTTAAAATCTAATTTTAGGAAAACTGGCATATAAAGAACACACCACCGTATGCATAAAATATGAGTTTTCAAGTGTACTTTTTTGGAAACACAGTTTTGAAAAAAAAAATAAAAATGACAAAAAGTGTAGTTTTTGGCTGGACCGCAGAGGGCAAGCCCTACAAACGCAAAAGTCTGTCACTGTGTCGGAGTTCCCTCATCGGCCGTGACTCTTTCAAGATGAAAATGTGGGGAACAGACCGTTTTGCAAATGAACGCGTCCAGCGCGACGTGTCCGGCTCACAGAAATTGGATCAGGCTGTGAAACTAGGCGATCTAGTTCTAAAATGAAACGAGATTCAGCGGTGGCATAGCCTATTTTTTTGCTTAAAATGCTTTCCGAAGTAGATTTTTATTGGATTATTTAGATGGAATAACAGAAAGTTCACGATCAGGCCATGTTGTTTCCTGTTTGAAACGGCAAGCAGAAAACCGGGGACCAATCAGGTACAATCCACGATAGGGTGCATCACCGCTTCAACGGCCAATAGAGTGGAGCAGCGCGTCCCCGAGTGTCCTCGCCGCGTGTCCTCGCGGGTCGGTGGACATGTAGCGCTGGATTTAACATTATAGACACTGACTATTTGTGTAACAATTTAGCTACAAAATCACAGAGTGACTACACAAGGTTTGACTGAATCTTGTTTTTACGCAATCAGAACAGTGGGATCTGCATCTGACGTTACCACAGTCCCTGTAACATCCATCATAGCGCTACTTTGAGAGGGCACATCCACTGAGAGGGGGCATATCTTTGCAAATTAAATCAAGAGTTGACTGAGTTAATATTTGCATGTAAACTATTAAAAATCAATACAGTGTTTTTGAGAATTGGTAGAGTATCACAAAATGTAATATCGCGATACTCAATATTTTTGATATTTTCTTACACCCCTAGTTTAGAGTGTCAGCAGGCTTGCAAAGTTGCAATAAATGAAGTAAGTCACACGGAGCAATGGACAGCTCTGTGTCCCAATCCAGTCCTGTCCTTCCACCTTACGCAATAGAGGAGTGTGAAGAGCCCTTCACTTTAAACAAACAATCAGACCTGATCACAAAGGGTTGGCTGTTGTTGAGTGATTTGGCCAGACGTTGCAGTAATAAAGTCATAAAGTAACTGAGGGAACTAGCTGGCAGTTCAGCCCTGTTTCACTCCTTTCCTTTTATTTCCCCTTCTGTGCTCTTCAGCTTATCTCCAAACCAAACAGGAATTAAACGGCGCTCGGAGCCCGGGGCCCTTCCACTGAACCACGCTCTGTTTACGGTTCAGGCAGAAACCAGGCCTGCGATGAGGCTGTTTACTGAACAGGCAGATACACCCCGTGGCCAAAAGACTGGGAGTGCGGCACACATATTCTAGCTCTCATTAGCATTAGCCACGTCCTCTTGAACTCACTGATCCCATGCACTTTGTCTCAGCGGCCAATCAATGCCCTCCCCACTGCAATCACTTAGTGTGCTATAAATTACATGATGACTTTGTTAAACTCTCAGCTATACTGGATTTAAGAATCATTAGAAGTAGGAGTAAGTGCATTCAGTTGGTAGTCTGGTCTTACTTGATGAGGCGCTTTGTTGCCGTTTTCCTGATCTGTCCCTCTCTGGCGCTGCTGGGTGGCTTTGGGGCGAGAACAGGACTAACGCAGGTCTGAATGTGGCTGTGGCCGTGACTGTGACCGGGCCGAACATGAAAGCTGGATGGAGGGCAGCTGGATGAGTGTGTGGGAGCCTGGGCGTGTGAAGTACTCGTCGGGTCTGGAAATTGAGGCTAAGAAACACAGAAAGACAAATGTTATTTAAGATCAGTATCATGGAGACAATGAAAGTACTTTTGACACTTTTATTAACTCAGTTTGCAGTAATAGACTTGATTGTAGTTTAACCTTAATGGACAGGCTGTATTGGGCTAATAGCAGCTACTAACAATGACTACTCATTCACATACTGTAGGACAAACAGTTTGGGGTATCAGACATCTGTTGGATAAAATGTAAAAACATATTAAAGGAAGACTGGATCAGCTTTGCAACAGCAGAAGATGGAAGTAGTTTGTGGGCCTGAGCATGGTGGCCAATTTGTCTGAGATTATAATGAGCACATTTGATCATGCTTGGGTTTAGATTACTTCCAACTTTTAGAATTGTTCTGTTTTTGACAAGGTCAAATCAACTGTCTCCAACTGAGAGTGTACATTACTTTAATTCATCTTAACTCAACAAACATAGAGGATAAAATAGCTTGTTGATACAGTCGCAGGCCAGAAGCTGAATTCTTGAAGTAATCCCAAAATACATGCCGGCATTTCTTGGACCCCTGTGGATGTGCAAGAATTTTTAAAATACAACATTTTTGTGCAACAACTGTGATGCTATAAACACCCATTACAGAAAAACAGTCTACAATAGCAATGAGGCTCTCGGGACCTTCAGAGCTTCGTCCCTAAAAGACTGTCACAGTAAGCCTGTCACCAACAACTTCTATTTAGATATCTTTTCAATATGTTGATATTAAAGGGGAACTATGCCCATTTTTAAAATTCATACATGTTATTCCTATGGTCTAAGACAGTCCAAAAAATATAAGTATACATGAACAACTCTTTCCCAAATCCTCAAACTTGTGATGTCATAGGGTATTAAGTGTGGAGCTGCACCATAGATATGAATTGGGAGAGATGTTATAGATGACACTGAGAGCACCCAGGGGGATGTTCTGAGTATATGGGAACATTTTCTGTTTCACAATTGAGAACACTACGATAGAATAAAGCTCATTTGGGTATAAAAAAAAAAAAAAAAATATTCTGTGGGTCCACAAAATCAGTCTCCCATTCGTTGTCTATGGAGCAGCTCCAGACTTTATACCCTATGACGTCACCAGTTTGAGACTTACTTCTCTGGTTTCTGGCTTTGAGAGAGATTAGCTCATGTTCACAAATATTGATTGAACTTTACAAACTCATGGAAATAACATATTAGAATTCTTAATTTAGGTGGTGTTCCCCTTTAAAGGTAAGATATTAAATATTACTCCTTCTACTGTATAGAAATAAATAAATAAATAATAAATAAATGGAGTCTTGATCAAGGTCAGGTGTCAGCCATGATTCAATCCAGAATTTAAGTTAATTTGCATATAACTTTAATTACTATAATCTTCCATAGCATTTTCAAGTGAATGTAAACATTGGACAAAATATGCTATTTTATATATTTATACATCATATATATTTTATTATATATTATATATTTTTATATGTTATTTTAACAAAAATGGGCCATTTTAAACAAATAAATTTAAATTATCAAAATGTTTAATTTTTGTATTCTGAACAAGGTTAAGTATTTAGCAGCAGGGCAGTAAAAACAGAATACTCTAAGGCTTTTGAAGAATGGAATAGATATGGGATCATACATAATCAAAATTAAGTCAAAATTCATAGATATGTTTTTTTTTTAATCAGGATATTCTCAATGTATAGGCATGACTTTGACCCTACTCTGTCCTTATGTATATAAATATACATATATCTGTCCTTATTCATGTATTGTGTGTATATTTTTGTTACAGTTTGTATGCACTGTACTATCTAAGAAAAGATAAATCCAACCCAATTCCAAAAGAGGAATAAGGAAGTGCAGTCACATTGAGAATGGGTTAGTCATGCGAAAAATATGTAGCCTCCGGTCATTTAGGTGAAATATCAAAGTGCTTGACATGAATTAGTGCAGATATTAATGAAATGCCATCCGGTATCAAAACAAGAACATTTTTTTGCAGTTGGCTGCACTGAAAAGCAAATTCTTCACATTATTTATTTGTTTGTACAAGATCTCTTCAAAGGCTTGGGAAGGGGGGAAAATACCGTTTTCTTTCTGACATCATAATTTAGAGCCGCATTTCACTCTGTCGTTGCAGCGCCGGAGAATGCCTCGCATACATTCCTTCCACATCTCACGTCAATGCTATTTTTCTCTGCAGCTTTATACGGCTATCTAACAAGCTAATGGTTTTCCAGCTTCACAGCGCAGCCGTTCAAAGGGCCAGCAGTGTGACAGGGAATATCTGATGTAATTTGTGTGTTGATAAATGAGAAGCTGAGTTTCCAGGTTGCGAGGCCTATGGCCGCAATTCAGTTTGAGCGGGAGCAGGAAGGCCACCTTTCTTTGGCTGCCAGGTGGCTCGGAGCCAAGCCTGTGGAGGAGCCGCGCAGTCTGCACCCAGTAACTGGAACGTGGACTGGAGCGCCGGAACAGCCCCCTGTCTCTTTCTCTTCTCACAGAAGTACACACTCACACACACACATATATGTACATGAGCACCCACACCAGATGAAGCACTTCCTTTCGTGTCTTCAGTTAATCCAAAATCATCAATTTCTTTTCCCATGATGCAAGGTGAGATCAGGGGTGTGAAGTGTATTAGTGTCAAAAAGACCAAACAGAGGTCAAGTCACTGACTAATTCCTGGACCAATCAAAGATGCACATTGCTAGGTCAGACTGGCAGAGAGACCCGTGTGGGCGGAATGAACTGGGAGGGATGGCAAGGGTTTTAGGGAGGGCTGTCTGATTTGATGGTGATACAACCATACTCAGAGTCAGCCTTCCTATGACCTCAGTTTGTGAGGGCTGAACAACAGGATGGCTCTGTTATAAAGAACACATGCAGCAGTATGATGGGACATGTCAGCAATAAAGGAAACTGTGTTCGGACTATGAGATGAACTGAGAAGGGGAATGGAACAGAGGAAAAGGCACGGGATCACTTTCATAAAGTGCCTTGCGTAAGGCGGTCGGACCAAGCCAAGAGAAATATCACCTTAATTGCATTAATTAAGGCCCAACCAAGATGATGAAAAAACAATGACGTGAGAGCAACTGCATTACTCAGGACAGATCGGAAAAAAAAGCGAGTGCATCCAATCATTCCACCCTGCTGGCGGTCCCGTGGCACTCTCCTCTTCTCTCCATTCATAGATGGACTCCACAAATTCCTCTGGAAAATGAATACACTCTTCCTGTTAAGATCCTCTTTCAAAGCAATCGTACAGAATCACAGGGGGCCTGTCTTTTTTTCTCTAAACATTAAAATTATGCTGCGCCAAATGACCCGAGATCTCTCTACCTTTCTAATCTCCCTTTAAAAACAGCCAAATCACATCTGTCACAGCTAGTCGGGCGTGACTAAAAGGTTTTTGTTGTCGCTACATTACTACTGCTGTGAAAATCATATCCTGAAATGCTATTTGTGTTGTAATGGGAATACAAATGGAGCTCAAATCTGATATGAACTGTAAAGACTTCAAACTCATAATGGACTCTGTGCCGGGGCCTCTCTGGTGCCCTCACGGGCAGCATTCCTTGATTACTCACCTTCCAATATAAACCGAGCGCAGTCGCTCAGCCAAACAATGTAATCTTGGAGTGAGGACTCGTGTTTGGCTCTCCAGGAATGAGCTTCTGTTAAGGAGGATATTCCCACCGAACACCATTTTGTTAAGTGGTTTGGAAAGAGATTCGCAGAATAGCTTTGTAAATGCGAACATGAAAGCTTTCCCCTTGATGTGGGTGTATTTTGCACTATTTTGGACGGCACGGTGCTTAGGTAAGGGAATATTCTGTACAGACACAAATATGAGGGTTTTCCTGAGTTATAGCTCTTCTAAAGCACGTTCAGTTTTCATCCATGATATTAAAGTAAAGAAAACAAAAAGAAGCCAAACAACTCATTTCTCAACTCTTTTGCTCAATCCTAATTTAACAAAACAAAAAGAGTGGTTTAAGGGAACAAATGGAATGAACAACAGAGATCCCAGTAACATGATGCTGATGAGATTCACAGCTTCTAAACACCCAGGGCATCAAAGAACCGATGTTTAAGCCCATGTGTCTGAAAGTCACTCATATGTATCATGAAATACTGGGGGAAAACAAACCAAAATCTCTTATATACCTTGTGTCTGCAATGGCTCTGATCCAGAAATGGTCGAGACTGAAGTCTTTGCTGTTGCAGTTTCTGGATAGCAAACTGAAGCTGGTAGTTTCCTTGGGTGGGCTGGTAGCGCTGCTGGGGGTTCACCCCCGTCACCAAGCTATGGGCACTCTGCATCTGTCCATCCCAGAGACCCTCCTCATCCTTCAGAGGCCTGTGGCTTGGAGAGCAGAAATGAAGAGGTCAGTGAAAAGTTGAGAGAATCAAAATCAACACAAAAAAAAACACACGACTTTTGCTTCTGAATCACACAAACTGTTGCTTTGTAGTTAATGCCACATGTGTACACTACATCTGTTACTTATTTGCATTCTAATAGAAATTAACCTGATGTGAACCTCTATTATAGGAAGGTTTCACCTCAACTATCCATAACTCACCCTGAAGAAAAAGGAATTGTTCTTTAAAGAACAATTTGTGAAATATGCTCATTTGCTTTCTTGAGGAGAGATAGCTGAGAGGATCAATACCACTTAAATGTCTGTCTGTTCAATATGAAGCTACAGCCAGCTGCTGGTTAGATTACTGTAGCTGTGCATAAAGACCGGAGGTGCTTTTAGGCATTTTTTTGTTACTTCTGCACAGAGCCAGGCTAGCTATTTCCAGTATACTGTACTGTATATGCTAAGCTAGGATAACTGCAGCTTCATTTTGAAATCTTTTCATCTAACTTTCAGCAATAAAGCAAATACGCATATTTCCCAAAATGTCAAACTATTCCACTAAAGTTGTTTGGCTCTGGGATGTGACAATTCTAGTATAGCCCTGAAACATTCTTTGTTATTGATCCACTGGTAGTTTAATACTTTGGTGAGGATTGATCCTATTTTAGACATAGGAGAGGAGATAATGAGGAAGAGGTGTGATAAAATAGCATTATAGCATACTGAGAGGTAGGAGTGCTAGCATAAGGTTCAAATAATTACATTAAAAAGTCTCAAATGAAGGCTACTACTAACGTACTACTGACCCATCTTAAAAGGGATAGTTTGGGTGTTTTGAAGTGGGGTTATATGAGGTACTTATCCATAGTAGGTGAATTACTTACAGTAGATGGCGGTCGGCACGCCCTCCAGCTTGGAGGAGTACCGACGCCGGAGCAAAGCAATACAGTGCTGTGGACGGCAGAAAAACTTATTTTAGCCACCTAAAAGAAAGGCTCACCTAAAAAAATCTATATCCGTTTAAGTGTACGCTATATTTCGAATATTTTCACTGCTTTATCTTGCCGTCCGACAACCCTTTCCTTCTCCTTTCCGACGGGGAACTGAACTGAAAGTGAAACTTATCTCTGCTCTCTCCAAAGCCAGCAGGCTCAGATGACAAAAACAGTATAGATACGTTTCACTTTCAGTTCAGTTCACCATCGGAAAGTATTCTGAATATAGCGTACACTTAAATGGACATCAATTTCTTTAGGTGAGTCTGTCTTTTAGGTAGCTAAAATAGGTATATACTGTATTGCTTTGCTCCGATGCTCCTCTCTGTTTCTTGATGACCGGGGCACGCCAGCCATCATCTACTGTAAGTAATTCACCTACTATGGATAAGTACCTCATAAAACCCCACTTCAAAACACCCGAATTATCCCTTTAATAGCTAAGTTGCAAGATGGTGCAAGCTTCAGTGGCTCAATAGTAAGTCAACAGTATTTGCTCTTCTCCTTGTTAGTTATTTTACCGTCCAACCAGGGCAGAGATGTAGCAGCATAGCTAACTAACCCCACGTTTCCCTCCACATGTTGAGTTGCAACACCACCGGCAAAAAGTAAAAAAGATGAGACAGCTCACAGCGTCCCAGTCGGTGGCTGCTGGGCCCACAGAAGCCTCAAGTCAAAGTGTGCAAATCAGAGTCAAAGTAGAGGGCAAGCCTGTGGCAAACGCAGGCTGCACTGAAAACCTTTCCTCTTTGCCTCAGTGCTCCCCGAGCTTCACGTTCCATTCACATCACAAAGCCACAACCTGGAAAGCAAACCTTTTGACGAGCTCCACGAGTTTGTAACTGGATTATCTGTCATTAGGACTAAGCCTGTTTCAGCCTCTCTTTTTTCTCTTTTTTGGCCCCTGCTAAAGCAATGAGGTGAGCCTCCCCTTCAGACGTGCTTAAATTGAGTCTACGTCGAGTCTGGTGTGCTGCTGTATATGTACCACAAAAATAACGGTATGAAGAGCAACACTGGGAGCTCCGAGGAAAAATATAAAAGAGAAAAAAAGATGTAAGTACAGTTGAAGAAATGGGATCCCTGGGGGTCATAATCACAAAAGAAATTCTTGGAAATTACATGCAATAACATTTGTCCATTGGTCAAAGAGTAAAAGGAAACGCTGTAGACTTAAAATCACAATAGCTGCTTTATTTTTAGAGCCAAACGATGATAAGCTCTAAAATTAGAATTCAATTAATCTTGAACAATACACACTGTGGGATAATAATCTTGTGTCGCTCAAGTGAAAACATATTCCTGCCCAAATGTGGCCAAACAAAGACACAAGGGATCTTAAACTCATGTGAACATGCTATCCGCCCATGCATTTCTCAGTTCACATAATGGCACATATATTGCAAAAACAACTGGTGTGACTACGGGCCAATTCAACTTTTTTTGCCTCTGGAAACAAAGGCTTGTCTGTGAACCTTGCAAGGCCAGAGATTCTACAACGCCAGGAGACAAAACAAGAACTCGCTCTTTGTTTACAGCAGTCGTTTCCTTTAGCTTGGCTGCAGTTTGCTCACTGGACCACAGGGACCTTCAGCGCTACCATTTTATTAGCATATGCTCTAAAACGGACTGTTTCTCCGGTCAAGAGCATATGCTTTCCATGGCTACGATGTCACAGTTGGGCCCCAAGGAGAGGTCTTCTCAGACAGGGCTTGTCAACACAAGACCACGCAAAAAAAATACTACAGATCACCATGAATTCAAAACCAGCATTGATGGGACATGTGATAGAGAAGTTTCACATCTGAGTTTCTCATCACTAGTACGGCACATGTGTGGAGCTCCAACAACCTGGGACCTCCCTCCCTGCCGGACTACCGCTCGCCGGTGTCAGCTTACTCCCCGCTGTGCTCGCCATCCTTTAATATGCTGATATGACTTACTGAAGAACAACACAGCAGCGCGAGTTGAGCACATGTGCCGCATCAATCTAGCTCGGAGTGAATGTGGGAAAATGGACGGTCTGAGATGACATCATGCCACAGTATCTCAAAGCCCTGCCTGGTCAGTGTAAACATCAGCCGCCTCAAGAGTGCGAGGGTATTTCCAGCCATTACTCAGTTGTTTGTTTACCTCGTTTTATTGCAGCAACATGACACTCAATAAAAAGTGACTAGTATCTGGGTATTTGTTGTGGGAACAGTCCAGACATGGGTGCTTATGCTTTAGGAAGTGCAGTGGTGAGCAATGCGGGATCCTGAAACTACCAAAGGTCTAATCCAAGAAACAGGTTTACCGAGTTAAAATTTAGACTGACATCTGGAAAAGGGACTGATCAGTTCAGGGTTTTACTCTCAAAGGAGCCCAAGGGAAACTGAAAGGCAAAAGTACCCAAGACCTGACGTAGGTTTCTGCACGCCACGTCAGTTCAGATCCGAAAGTCACAAAATAACACAAACTAAATGATCGATGCAGCAGTAAACCAGCAACTCCCGTGTTCTGTGAGGTAAAATATCTGTTTTTGTGAATGGAGTCTGGTCTGGTGGCTTTGGAGACAGCAATATGATGGCTTCAGTTCCCCGTCGGAAAGGGCTGTCTGACTACAAGGTGAAAATATTCTAAATATAGCTTACATTTAAACTGATATTGATTTTTTTGGTGGCTAAATTACATTTTCTTTCTGCTGCTCCCGTCCGAAGCTGCTTTAACTTGCTGTCAGATAGCCCTTTCTGACAGTAACTGAAGCCGTTATATAGCTCTCTTCAAAACCACCAGACTCCATTCACAAAAATAATAATTTTATATCACAGAACACGAGAGCATACATACAACCCCACTTCAAAAAATCCAAGCTAACCCTTTCAGTTATTTCCATACTTAACACAGCTAACATTGACTCAGCTAGTGCTAGCGTTCACGTTATTCATAACCGTATTAATTAGCTTCATGATGAGCTTACTTTGGTAACCCACGTCACGGCTAAGTGGGAGTTTCCATTTGAAAAAAATGGAAAAGAGCACGGATGAACCTGCCCTTTAAATTACATTTATTTACTCCAATAACACATAATAAGTACTACCAACATTTACAAATTATGGGAAGTAACATTTAACATATTGCTTGACCCCTAAAAACCTAAAATTTGGAAATGATGTTATAGCTGGTGATGCTGTAGTGACTTCCTGTTGTTGATTGCCTTTGACTGGATGATGGCACTACAGATGTATCCAATCAGTTTACACATTACTAAAGTCTTTGTTATTTGGGACATTTATCAAGTTTAATGGTGAACATGATTTAGTAAATCAGTAGTTTACAACTAGCTAGTAGTTACTGAGAAATGACTTTATACAAAAACAGTAACAGCTGGTGCAACTCAGTCCTGATCTACTAGCAAACCAAGTGTCACACATTTGACAATACTGCAAAATGGGTGACATACACTCACCAGCCACTTTATTAGGCACACCTGTTCAATTGCTTGTTAACACAAATAGCTAATCAGCCAATCACATGGCAGTAACTCAATGCATTTAGGCATCTAGAGGTAGTGAAGACGACTTGCTGACGTTCAAACCGAGCATCAGAATGGGGAAGAAAGGGGATTTAAGTGACTTTGAACGTAGCATGGTTGTTGGTGCCAGACGGGCTGGTCTGAGTATTTAAAAAACTGCTGATCTACTGGGATTTTCACGCACAACCATCTCTAGGGTTTACAGAGAATGGTCCGAAAAAGAGAAAATATCCAGTGAGCGGCAGTTGTGTGGACGAAAATGCCTTGTTGATGTCAGAGGTCAGAGGAGAATGGGCAGAGTGGTTGGAGATGATAGAAAGGCAACAGTAACTCAAATAACCATCTCTGAACGCACAACACGTCGAACCTTGAAGCAGATGGGCTACAGGAGCAGAAGACCACCTGGTACTAGCACCAGCCACTTTATTAGGTACACCTTGTACCTAATAAAGTGGCCGGTGAGTGTACACTTACTCATACTGCGCTCTGTGGGACGTGTACTGCTGTAAAGGTGTCTGTATCTGCTGAATAACCTCAATCCACTCACTACTGGAATTTCACTCTTTTACCTTAAGGGTTCTCCCTCCTATTACCACATCTGGCTCCAATCAATGCGAATAAAAACTTCTCTTCTTTTAAATTCAAAGGCAGAGAGACATCAAACCAACCTCCATCAAAGAAGTTTTACATTTTCACCAGAGCTTTTCTGATTAGTTGGGTTGTTGGTTCAGCAAATGGGCTGTCATAAAATCCTTTGGAATGGTATGTCCTTACGAAATTCGAGCAAGTCAAACATCAATCTAACAATGTATTGAACAGAACTAAAAATACCCTGCATAAGCAGGGTTGTGGTATTTCTCAGCTCTAGCTGCGCTGGAGTGAACGTAACACTGCGGAGGTAATAGGTTTGCGGTCATTTTTACGCACCGTGAGAAGAAAATAGGGAGGCAATTTTTGTGGCCAGGGTGCTAACGCAGCTCAAGACACATTAATGAGTGTTCACATGACTAACACAAATGTGGAGGACCAACCATGACCTGCTTCTGATTTAATACAAGACAAACTTCATCAGAAACTCAAACCGCAACTGTAAAAGCAAACCATCATCAAAAACTAAGATGAATCAGCCATAAGTAAGACGCTACTTTGCAAAATCACCAAATCATTACAACGATAAGGACATGCCTGAAAATGTGTAGAAGAAACCAAACACAACAAACTGGTTGTTATTTTTTGAGGTTGTCTCCTTGACTGTAGTCTGAATGTCTGACTGTCTGAGGGTTTTAAACTGCTCACATCATTTCACAAGTACGTTGAATGGAAATCATCATAAACGTTTCAGGAGGTCCAACACCGGAAACGATCCCCCAGCAGCTTCGCTGTGGATGCACGAAGACAGACGTGCAGTACGGTTCAAAGCCCTCCGGTTGTCAGCACACTGCAGTGAGGCAGCAGCTCTCAGAGTGCTGATGAAGCATACCTGGTAGATCCTGGCAGCGGCACTTCAAAGAGCCGCGCTACTCTTTGAAACCCATCATACTTCACCCCTGTGGTTGCTTAAAGAGCCAGTGTGCTTAACAGTTTCAGTATGTTTGGCACAAACCATCGACCCAAGTGTAGCGGGGGAGAGACAGGAAATTCTGTGTTATAAGAAACAGCGCCGAGGTGAAATCAAGGCAATTTATCCTAATATCTTATTAGAGACATTTCACTGCAGTAAGAGGTGAACGCCAAACCAAGGGCTTGGAGTCCTGGGGCACAAGAGAGCTTTTTGTACTGCAAGCCAGTGACAAATGGGAAGATAAAGGGAGCTGTGTATTTTCTGTACAGATTTTGAACAAAAAGCTACTGTACATGCCTTCGTCTATGAATTATTAACCTGTAATGTGAAAAGCTGAAATGTAAAGCTGTATTAAAATGTATTTTGTGATGAATGAGGTGCCAAAAATATATAGGAAATTCAAAGGGAATGACTGAATCCAGAGAAGAAAATGTATGATCCAATCAAAGCACTAGAGCTTTAAGTTAAATGGGAGATCAAGAGGGGACTTCTGTTTCCTCAGTATCGTATATAAAAGCTACGTGAGGCTATCCGTAAAATTATGAATTCTATTAAATCCCTCTTCTTGGTTTGTGGAAATAAAAACATTTTAAAAAGGGAAAAGGCCAGCAGACATTCCTGGAATTCCCTGACAGCTCGATACATAAGGAAGGGCAGGACTGGAAAAACAGAGTCCAAGATCAAGGCCAAGCTGTCTGAGACATTGTCACTCACATATCAAGACTAAAATAAAAGCCGAGTGACCGTGGATGCTTACCCCCCCCCCAAAGAATTACACCCTCAAATAGCCGGTTTATTATCCTGGCCTGGTACCGTAGAGCATGTGATCATATTCTGTCCTTCTGTTTCCTTCCTCCTCTCCTCAGAGCAATGTGAGAGGGGTGAGATATGGGTAAGGAAGGGGGGGGTGGATATCAATGGTTGCAGAGCCTGCAGCAGACAGACTATGTGGGTGTTGACACTGCCCCCTCGCCACCGCCTCCACCCCGCCAACGCAATGTTTTAAGCTGCCAGCGTGCTTCACACACTCCCGGCACTCAGCAGCCAATTCTAGTGTTACTTAGCTCCACAAAGCACTATTAAACAGAGAATAAAATGCCCATTTCCAGGCACGTATTGAACCAGCGTGCCCAGAGGAGTGTTGGCGCTCCGCAATCCTTCTCCAAAGACTAACAATCTTCAATCTAAAAATTCGTCAGAGACCATTAAAAAAGCATTCAGATTCTATTGAGTGTGACCAAATAGGCTACCACAATCTAAGTGTCTACAGTAAAGACTTGTGTAAAGTTGATTACACAGAAAACCCTTTCATTCATTTGGCCAAAGTAAATAATACTTCATAGGTGAACGGCTCAAGATTGAAAAAAAGCAACTACAGTATTTGAACTCTTTAGGCCTCATGACATATTCTGAAAAACAAGAATGGCAGTTAATACTATGTGTACATCAGCGCAGCATCTCAGACTCGAGGGGAGAGATATGCTGTTTTCCTTGGCAGTGAACCCCATTGAGACGGTAAAGCATTATTCCTTCTCCGCTGCCTCAGGGGAGGGCGAATAAATAGTGCACTTGAGGACAATGGTGAAATTTGACCATAAGGAGCTCTAGGGGAGCACTTATAAGGGAGCAGAGGTGAGGTGTGGGCTAAATGCAAAAGTGTAGTAAGGAACTGTAATAATCTCCACAAAATAAAGTTCAACTGAAATCACATTTAGTTTAAATGCATTCTGTCAAAATAATGTAAAACTATCATGAAATAAAATATTCATAAAGGAGAACACAGGAGGAGAGCAGTATTTATGCTGTAGCAGACCCAAAAAAAAAAATTTCAGGTAGACAGTAAAATGTTGCAGAAATGACACCTTTCTCTTTTTGATAAGTTTCAAGTTAAGTTTTCAGTTTAAACCAAAAAATACCCTGTTTTTTATTCAAAGAGCAGAATATCTACAACTTATTTTCAAATTATCTCTGTGTCCCTACGCACCCCAAAGTTGCTCTGTTTCCAGCGACAAAAATACACTGTTGACTCTGCTGGTTAATGTAAATAAGATCCTCCAAATCTATATGTAGGCCTGCTGTTGGTCGTCTTAGAAAGTAAAGAGACAAATGGGGAAATAACTCAAAAGCTACTGATTATGCAGTCCCTCAAAGTTAAAAAAAGAAAAAGAAATGGACAATGATTGTACGTAGGGATGCATCATTCAAACTATCTCCCTCCTGATACCAATTCCAATACTTTACCACTAGGGTGGTGACTTTCTCTCTAGATTTAGCAACTTAGCTGCTAGTGCTGCTAGCTGCTTTCATTGGAAAAGAGTTGGCAACACTGGGCCGGGTTTTACGGTTGGATAATTTTAAAAATCTAGCGTACACTTGCTAGCTTCACAATATTACCGACCCTAGCTTTAACTCAGGGAGGGTATCTGCCAATGCCAAGTACCAATCTGATACCAGTGCTTCCACTTTCCCATCTTAAAGATCTGTATACCACACTGAGCAAAACCAATTGGAATCATTTGTATCTAAGACAACATGAGGGCAAGGATTGTTGTGGCACTAAAAACTGAGTGAGCAGCCCACCATGACTGATGGTGAAAACACTGAATGTTATCATGACTTTTTGAGGAAGAAACTTAATTTAATGAGGATCCGTCACATCATGTCCAATCTGCTTGATAAAGGCAGCATTGGCGCCAGTCTCAATCCGGCATAGCGAATTGGTGCATCCCTAGTTGTACTGCCGAAAAAGTATTTTTTGAAATGCAATTTTTAGAGTTTTTCTGATACCGATACCAGTATCGGAAATGCGTCTGATACTGCCCAAAATTCAGGATCAGATATCGGTGAGTACTCCAGTCTATGTACCAATCTGATACCATCATTTTGAACCCCCAAAAAATTACTATATATATGTTTTGTCACGCTGGTATCGGATCGGTACTCGTTATCGGCCGATTACCACAAGTTCAGATATCGGATTTCGGGAAGGAAAAAATACTATCAGAACATCTTTAGCAATTTTCACCCAGAGTTATGTATTACAGATTTGCTTTTGTTATTTTAAATAAACCCCCAAACTACTCCCTGCATATGCCACATGTCTTTGGACTCACCTAGTGCCGCTACATAGATCTGTTCCAGAGTGAACAGCTTTCACAGGCCCTGAGGTTGTAGCGGCAGTGTGCCGCAGTTTAGGGTTCAGTGTGACGCTCTCTCTGCTCAGCATCCTGTTTGCCAAGTTCAGGTTGGTCAACTGTAGGGCAGAGGAGAAAACTTCAACACATGATTCAACTCAAACTCATTTTTTAAAGTATTAACAAGCTGTACGTATTCACTAACAAAGTAAATGTTAAGTCCAGTCACTTCAACCAAACATCCCACTCGTATCAAGATCTAAAGCAATGGAAAAGTGATTAATAAGCACTCATATTGTGTTCCTCCCCACATCGACCACTTCATTCTCTTGTCTCTGGGGGCTGTGTGAAATGTACACACAGCACATGGCAGAGCTAGTCTCTGCTCAGCACTAAATCCAGGTGGTCCCCCCCCCCCTGTCTCCATCTCTCTGACAGAATCAGCTATCATGACTCGCCGGCCCAAATCTGTTTATGACTACTGTAGCAACTGCACCTCTGTACTGCTCCGTACTTCCCTGGGAATTATGTTCAGTGAAAGCTAATGGGAGAATAAATTATACTGCTGTGGCGTTTTATTTACTTTATTTCCTCCTGTGCACTAAATAGTCCAATGGGAAAATTGTAATGCTGCCAAGCCTTGTACGACGTGAAAAATGTGTCAGCGTGGTGTTGCACAGCCTCAGCTCTCAGTCACTTATTAAGGTAGACTGGGCGTATTCTTACAAACTGATCTAAACTAAGGAAATGAAAACACACAAGTGGGTGCCAATATTGCGCTGCTTTGGACAAATTGTCAAATATATATATAGTTCTTTATCACATAAGGCACAGTTACCATTGTCCAGTGTATATAGTTGCCATAATGCCCCATCGTCTAATGTCATGTACACCAGCTTTGAGACACAGTGTTACAAGGATGTCTTATAATAATGTATTGGACATAAACATACGCGCATGCTGGAAGGATTCATATCCGCGCATCACAGCACAGGAGTATATTCACTTTATTAAAGGCGACTATGCCTGGCTTTACTCAATTTCAGTTTCTGTTTTGTATACACGCGGTCTGGCATGAGAGTGAGTAATTACTTAAACCTTAGAGGTCAACTGGTGCAACAGGGTGTTGTTCGTGTTTACAACGTTCTCCATTTAGTTCGGCAAGTGATTTAATGACTTCAAATCTGAGCCCTAAAAAAAAAAAGAAAAAACACAAAATGCACTCTGAGCCTTTAAGTGCAAAACACTGGACTATTTCACTCTGCAAAATAAACTGCTGTCACGCCCGGGATTAAGTATTCATAAGAAATACAGCAAACACCTCCCAGATAGACAGAATAATGTAGAGTCAAAAGGAAGCCATAAAAGCTGCCGTCTGTGTGGTCTGGTACCATCACAAAAAAAAACTTTGACAGAAAAAATCCAGTGAGGCAGAGGAGGAGGTGGAAGAGGAGGAGGAGGGAGGAAAGGTTGAGGGGCTCCCCACGCCGAATGACAAACCTTTGGGGAATATAGGTGGTGATGGAGCCAATGGAGCTGCCGCTCCCCTGCTCAGTGCCAATTTGCTACATTCCTCTATTTATAAGCATCAATTACCACAAAAAAGTGTCTGCTTGTTAAGTATCAACAGAAATCACTCCCCCATGGTGCATCTGATAATGAGACCTCACACAGAGCTGAGGCTTGATGCGGCTCACCACTGTTTGGGCCAGCCAGCTTCAAACCCCGGTTCCAGGCCCGCCCCCGCACCAACCCCAGCCCTCAGACGGCAGGCGAGCCGAGGACTGAAGGAGGAAGGTGCACGGTGCGAGGCAGCAGACCCTCCGGCTCCAACAGGTCTGCTGAACGAATGAGCAGCTAGATGCCGCCAATCAGCGTGGGGTCAGAGCCAGGTTTACGCATCAACAAAGAGAAATATCAGAGACCTCACAGTGAGAGAGTACTGCAGCGGGCCCAGATTCTTCTTCCTTACACGAAACGCTACACAGATCAGTTTACGGTTGCCTAATAACTCAACATAGCTTCTTATTCAAGCACACTGGAACTTCCTGCTCTGGGAGGTGGGGGGTAAAAACTTAACGAACTCACGTGTTGTGTCAGCAGGTTGATATGACTGGAGCTGGCACAGTGGCGAGCAACCTGCTTGTCTGCCAGTCTCTGCAGGGCTGAGATGAAGGCCTGCTGGTTGGACTGGGCTTGGGCAGACAGGGAGTTTAACTCCTTTAATGTCCCTGCTGAGTTTGACTTCAGCTTACTGGAACTGCTCCTCCGGATCACTGACATACAGAATAACAAAAGACAAATGTGAGAACACGGGAGTGATTTTGAAAAACAACAGCATGTAGAGTTTACCTTGGCCTGCAGAGGTGGGTCTAGAGTGCTTCTGGCTGTAGATGTGCGTGGCACTCGGGATGGAGGAGGCTGCTCCAGAGCTGGACGTCGATGAGGTAAAGGACTGAATCCTCCTGAGCACCTGGGTCGGTTGCCCAGTACAGACTGTGTTAGTGCCAGTGGAAACAGCTGTCCACATTGCTCTCGGGGGCTGTGTGACCACGAGGGCAGGGGTGTATGCAGGAGGGTCAGAGAGAGTCTCAGAGTGGCAGAACTGAGATTTAGCCAGGGACTGTGCATAGGACGGTGGCTGAAGAGGTGGCGGCGGCGGCGGACAATGGAGAGGCAGGGACGCCGGGGCGGGGGAGCAGTGCTGCGGATGAATATGTGTGCAGTCTAAAGTCACAGGGAAGCTGGAGCAGTGCTGGGAGGCCTGGACCTCTGGCTGGAATTTACCAGTTCTAACTGCTGCCTGTTGGTGGTCAGCACGGACAGAGGGCTGACTCTCAGCGGCCGTGATGTCTGGGTCACTGCTGACTTTCCCCGTGGAGAGCGAGGACTCTGAAGCGCTGGAATCCACTTTGGCCACAGGGAGAGCTGTTCAAAGGAGGAAAGAAGCCAGAGCTCCTTTATCACCAGTTAGCCATTCCTCGGCTCTGACACACATTTGTTTTCCCCCAATGAGTTCTAATCGTTTGAAGCTGACCTTTTGTTCACCCTAGATGACTCAATCTTTTTCCCTTTACTTTTTGGGGGGTTTACAAATCTAAACAATTCCTGTTTACTGTGCTTGAATGATAAAATATTAAACATAAACCAGACCTCCAGTAACAAAAATATGGGGGGAAAAAACACACGGGAGGAACTCACAGTTGCCTGTATTTCCCAAGGCGTTTACTTCATGAACGTCTTTCTTAACACTCCTGACTTTTGTTCCTAGGAAGACAGTGGCTGATTTATTTTTCTGTGTGTAGAATGTCAGTACTTCCTCCAGATCGTTTTCACTGTTGAAGAAAAATAAGATAAATGTGTATAGCAGATTGAGATCACTCTTCAGTCAGTAGCATATATAACTGGAGCAGTAAAGAGCCAAGCACTGAACAATAGTCAGTGGGCTTGCCAATTCACTAACCTTGCTGCGGTGATATACTCTTGAAACACACTGGGGTTAACACAGTGCTCCTCTATGCTGCTCTCCTGTTTTTTCACCACATGTTCGGTTTCCTGAGAAGATAGGAAAGAATAAGACAGCAGGTATAGGCAATATACGCATAATGTTTCCCATGTTTGCATCATCTCTTAGATATGTGATTCTGCGGTAAAGCCAGAGTCTGGGAAAGGGGCACCTTGTTGTAACAGTGGATAAACTCTCCTAGCTGGTGGGACAGGATGCGTCTGCGGTCTTGGGGTGGAAGCTGGCGACTGGGCAGGACCACCTTTATGTCTTGTTGAAGGTTACTGGCCGCTCTTCTCAGGAAGCGAATCACCAGCTCCTGTGCAGACATTCATATTATCACTTCCCTGAATCACTGATTCACCCCTCAAGCTGCCAATGTGTTCTCCTTTCAAAACATTGAGACTTTTGAATGTAACGGCCTAGAGACTGACTCTTGAATTCACGCTGATTTCCCCCAAAGGTTTGAGGTCACTGATGATGATGATGATGATGATGATGATGATATATGCCCTAACAATGCAGACTTTCCAATCAGGTCAACTTCTACAGAGACCACGTTTTCCTTCGATGTGGCCACAAATGTCTCGTACACATCTCAGCTACAGCCAAGGTACATATGAGTAACAGAATAATAATAATAATAAGGGGAAATCTGGCATGTATATACATGCAAGGGAAACAATGCCCCCAGGGTATTCCACCCATGTCCGTTTATGAGGGAAAGGAGATTAAAATATAGTTATCATTATACCATTTGGTCATTGTCCTTGTCTGGCCAGGCCGGGGTGGTGTTGGCCCTGCTCTCTGCCAGCAGTCTTTGCTGGACTCGCTGCAGGTAGGAGGAAAAGGCCATCCGGGCCTGAACTTTACTGGAGACGAGAGAGAGGAAAATAGGTAAAGCAATGGAAAAGGATCCAGTTGATCATAAACATTATCCACTAGGGCCTCTGCTTGTTGCATTGGAATCTGTGATACATCTGTTACAACAGCCCACAGTTATACTCATTCATATATTCATGAGTTGACATATCAAAGCAAAAACAGGTATGTATCACTTTCAGCCAAAAGTTGTTGAAACAAAGTGTATCTTGTCCTGCACAGGTATCAAAATGATAAACTGTCTCTTTGACCTGGCTGAACCTGCAGAGAGCACTGTCAGAGCATTTGTAATCGAAAAAAAAATGTTTTGGAAGAAGCTGTCAAACACAAACAATGATATGCTGTACTATAATTTCCCTCCTTCATGCACAGTCCTGACAAGCGCTGAGGAATTTCTACAAACTCAGACTTGTTGTTGTAATTCCACCTCAAATTATAATTTCAGGCACACTTTTAAAATCACCATTAGACCACAGCCTTTGTTGCACTTAGTATAGTAGTATGTACAGCGTGTTATATGTGTTTGACAGTACATAGAATATCTGGTGTCTTTATTTAAATTATAGAATATATGAATAGTTAAGATGTTTTTATATTCGGCCCATTTGGAGAGCCTTATGTGTGTTTTGATATCATCTTACCACAGCTCCCCTCACTCCTCACTAGTAATTATGGTAATTAATAAAAGTGCAAGATCAAGCTTTCTCACCTTCTGACAAAGCTCTTATGATGGTTCTTTCATCTACACTTGCTCAAAACTAATAAGCTATCAGTCACTTTAGACTGAGGAACTACCAAAAACACAGAGAGTTAAATAGTAAAATTAAGTATTTTCTAGGGCTGTCAAAGTTAACATGATAATAACGCGTTAACACAAATTCATTTTAATGCTACTAATTTCTTGAACGCCAACTAACGATTTTTTAGGCTGCAGCGCGCTCAGCTTTAAAGTTAGAGTGAAACATATGAAACTAGAAATCCTAAGGAATCCATTGGTACCAACCATGTCATACCAGCTTGTCGCGAAGGAGGTTAAATAACGCTCCAAAGTTAGGCTAAATTTTGGCAAGGAAAAACTGGCATGGCAATTTTCAAAGGGGGCACTTGACCTCTGATCTCAAGATATGTGAATGAAAATGGGTTCTATGGGTACCCACGAGTCTCCCCTTTACAGACATGCCCACTTTATGATAATCACATGCAGTTTGGGGCAAGTCATAGTCAAGTCAGCACACTGACACACTGACAGCTGTGGTTGCCTGTTGGGCTGCAGTTTATCAGGTTATGATTTGAGCATATTTTTTATGCTAAATGCAGTACCTGTGAGGGTTTCTGGACAATATTTGTCATTGTTTTGTGTTGTTAATTGATTTCCAATAATAAATATATACATACATTTGCATAAAGCAGCATATTTACATCTTTTACACTTTCTGACACGGAAAATAAACAATGAAATTACATTTGTTGACCCCAGCAATTAGAAAGCCAATCAAAGGCAGTGGGTTAACCTGTGGTGATGATTGAAACATAAAAGACATAGAAACACATAAGTACTGCTCAAACAAACTGATCCAAACATAATCTATATAAAGAGGGACTAAATTTCTTCTCATCTTCTTTGGTAGGTGCATTGGTGCACTACATATTTCTTCCAAATAAATAGGGAAAAGAAAATACAGTAAGGGAGGAAGATGAGAGCAGCAGCCCAGAATACAGACTGACCTGAGGTCCCACCCCTGCTGAAGGATGTTGAGCAGGTTGACTCTGGGCCTGGCATTGTGCGCGGCTGCCTCTGAGCTGGACACAGCCTTGCTGTGGCAGCGCTCCAGTGCTGTGGCCGCTTGTTTTCTTTGCTCTGCTACCAAAGCCTTGTGTGAGACTGGCTCGAGAGCTTGTTTCACCTCCTCTCTTTCCTCCTGAGCGCAGCACTCCTCCTCTCCCTCCTGACTGCTGCTCTCAGTCGGGGAGGCCTTGGACTCCTTCCCTGAGGTATGCAGCATTGCAAAGGAAAGACAAATGTCAGTTGCATCACTGGCATTTTGGATAAAGTACACACACATGCACTCAAAATAGGGTTTCTGATGTTGCTGCAATGAAATGAAGTCATTCGGAGTCATATTTGGCCAACCTTACGGTGACACAGGGGAGTTATTTGTTGGAAGCAAAAGTGTGTGTGATGTTGTCCCACTTAGCTACACTCCTTCCTGAATTGAGGCGGAACACATCAGGCCTACCCGATTTCTTCTTCCTTGCAGCAGAGCGATGAGTCAGGTGGCGCTGTCTCCTCTTACGCGCCTCCAGAGACGGCAGCTTCCTCTCGTACTGCACAACGTGACAGCCGTGGACGGCGTCCACCTGCAGCTGCACATTCTCGTTCACATTCCTTTGAGACAGAACAAGACATGTCAACACGCTGGTAATAACAACAACTGTAATGATTTATATGTGTATCACCGTTGACACTTACAAAGCAGAGAAACAGTTATAAATTTCAACTTAAACTGAAGCCAGTTCTGAGAAAGATTAGTGTGGTTGAGTAGCTTGTCCAGAAGTTGACGTGAGACACAGTGATGGTCCAAAGGAGAGAAGAGAAATGGCAAATACTAACTGAGGTCTTGCAGCAACAAATGTCTCCCTAATCTGGCTACCTAATGAATATGGAAAAATCATACATGGGCTTAGTTGGGGACCAAATCTCCAGACAATACTGTGCAATAGTCAAAGCTGTGGTTAAAACTCGAAAGCCCATACTGATTCAAATAACTTAAATGCATGCTGTATTACAATAACAAAAATGTGGTTCAATAAATAGGCACAGTTCAACTATAATTGTCTTTCCCCTACTGCCCCCAAATCGCCGCCGCAATGCCACATAGACATTGGGCGCACGCTGGAAAAGTTGACTGTGCTGCGTCTTTTCAGCTGTTCCTCTCACCTATCCAACCGAAAGACCAAACAAACGCCACGTTCGAATCCAACCGCCTCCACAAACTGATGGAGAGATTTAATCCCCAATCCCCAACCACAATGGAAATGCTTACCTTCCATGGAAAAGTCTGTTTGCCAACATGTAGTTCATTGATGTCTTGGACTCCAGATATCCTCTGAGAGAAGAAGATAATAAGCAAATTACAATAATCATAAAGGAAGGAGCCCCGACGAGCCTCGGCCTCCTTATTTGCAGCAAATGTGTTAAAAATGAGGCTTCTGTGATATAGCGACTCTGGAAGCAGCTGCTGTTAAATGCACCAATAATTCCCCAGAAGGCTCAATAATATGCTTTAAAAAAATGCCACAAAATCCCTGCCGTTAAAGAGAGCCATGGATCTAATCAAGCAACAAATCCTCATATAGGAATATGAATTATGAGCACAAAAACAGATTTCCTCTCTAATAAGGGTTCCAATGCCATTTCAACATAAAAGTCTCTGTCTGATTTAAGCCTTTCTTGGAACATAATACACAAGAGTTCAACAAATACCAACTCTGTAGCTACACCTTAGTCTGGCGGCTCAATTAGTGACAGTCAAGAGGAGTCATGTGGTCTGGCTTTAAGCACTGATTGCATTCATTTAGCCTGAGTGCCCCACTTATTTGAAGACTGTATTAATATTGAGTAACATTATAGACAAACACCCCTTGGGGATTACAAGTATCTGTCTGTTCCTTCTTGGCTCGGCGTACCCATAGAGCTCCCATGTTTCTGCGGTGGGGAAGATTCTAACGAAGCCTCCTCGTCTCTCGTACTCTTCCTTTATCCTCCTCAGCACTTTGATCTATATTAGTGGACGAAAAAACAAAAGACGTGTACTGAATTAGACACAGTTTTAATGAGTTACTGTACGTTCAGGTTCCCGTAATATCTTTAAAGGGACAGTTTGGGTGCATTGAAGAGGGGTTTATGAGGTACTTATCCAAAGTCAATGTTTAAACAGGAAATCAAACAGGATTTACCACTTGGAAGCCAGCAGGAAAACTTATTTTAGCCACCTAAAAGAAAGGCCCACTTAAAAAAAACAATATCAGTTTAAGTGTACGCTATATTTAGAATATTTTCACTACTTTATCTTGCCGCGAGACAGCTATACAGTCTATATTTCCGACGGGGAACAGAAGCCTTTATCTATGCTCTCGTGCTCTCACCAAAACAACCAGACTCCATTGAAAAAAACAGTAATTTTACCTTGCAGAACGCAGGGGTTGTTGGTCTACTGCTGCCTCGATTGGTTAGTTTGTTTGTGGTATTGTGTGACTTTGGTGAATCCGAACTAACCAAAGCCACACATTAACTCAAACAAACCAATCGAGGCAGCGGTACACCAGCAGCCCCCGTTTTCTGTGAGGTAAAATTACAGTTTTTTCAATGGAGTCTGGTGGCTTCAGTGAGAGCATAGATGGATACTACGGCTTCAGTTCCACGTCGGAAAGGGCGGTCTGACATCAAGGTAAAGTTAAAATATTCTAAATATAGCGTACACTTAAACTGATATTGACTTTTTTAGGTGGGCCATTCTTTTAGGCGGCTAAAATACGTTTTGCTGCCGGCCCCGTCCACAGCAATACAATGCTATGCTTTCATCCTGTCTGCTTCTCTAAGCTGGGGGCGTGCCGACCGTCATCTACTGTAGGTAATACACTGACTATGGATAAGTACCTCATACAACCTCACTTAAAAACACCTGGACTATCCCTTTAATTTAACAAAGTCACACACATCATGTCAAACACTACCACTGTAAAGGCCTTACCTCCTCAGCAGTCAAGGTCAGAGTGCTGACTCCCTGGCCTTCTTTAGGTCCTAGTTTGTCTTTCGACCCCTCTGTTTCTGAGTTACTGGCTGATGAGGGCCTCTGCCGCTACGGAGGAGAAGACAAAATCACTCTAAACTAATGCCCACCATGTACTGTCAGTCGTCTTTCCAACGATGGGTCTTACTTGTCTGTCTGTTTATGGTAACAGTATGTCTATTGTATGTGTACTTTTTCTCAAACTGAGCTGCCTATGGATGCTAAATGAATTTCAGTGCAAACTGACAATAAAGTTGTATCGTATCATATCGTATAAATACCTGCCAATATTAAATAAATGAGTTCTGCTTAAAGGTTGTAAGAATAGTTGCAATTCTTACATTTTTGGTAAAGATGTCATCTGTTACTGACAACCTACTAATGTGAAACACAAAACTCATTTATAAATGGAAAAATGTGAAAACTACAGCTTGTGTAACAAAAAAATACCCTCTCTTCTTTCCTCCCTGTCACATAAATGAAGCATTTTTGTTATGCATTGGCATTCCTGGCTGCCTCCCTGCTGCATGCACTACCAGGCTGTGATTGACAGCTTTGGCATGCAGGTTGGAACTCGGGCCAGACAGAAGGGCACAACCCCACAGGATCACAAACAGAATTTGTCATCTAAATAGCAGGGGGATTACATTTAATTTGTCTGACGCGGCTGGGGGGATACAAAGGCAGCCAAAAAGTGACAAGGCCTAATCCCTCAGAAAAAGACTCATCTGTTGCCCCTAATCAGAGTAAAGGGAGAGGAGAGGTTCACTGAAGTTCTACAACAGCCTCTGTGGTTTAGATATGTAACTCTGTACAACAAAGTCTCTGAGTTTTGGATCAAGTGGTGCATTGCGGATTCAAAATACTTGCTTACTAAGGCCACTTTGCTAATGTAATGAGAATTCTATTAAATATAGCATTAGGAATCGATCTGTCGGCCTGTGTCTGTCACTATGAAAAACAGTAATGCCGCATAATCAAATAAGCAAAAAGCAGTGAGCAATTTCTTACCGGTAATGTAACAGGCATCAGGGAATTGCAAAGGAACAAGGCAAAAGAAGATTAATATGTCTGAGTCTGAAGAAAACTCACCATTCTGCTGTATGCAGTGGCTGTCGCTGCAGAAAGACGTTTCTAAAGAGGCAATGGACGAAGACAGTGAGTGGTGGGTGAGCATCAGCATTACCGTTTAACCTTCGATGAAGCCGCGGCGTGCACGCTCCATCGACACGCGACAATGAAACACTGTTACTGTATGTCTAAACAAGCCCTTTACACAATATAAGGTGGAGCAGAAATCTGTCTGATTAAGTAATCTCACTCCAGCAGATCCTGCGCCAAATCTGGGTGCAGTAGTCGAGCGAAGGGAGCCAAGTGCATTAGCTGTTGTGGCATCATTAAGCAACAAGACCCAGAGAGAGCATTAGTCACTTGATTAGAAATGATAAAACAATAAAGCCACAGAGTGTAGCACTCACATACTGATGTCACTCAAACAGTGTAATTACATTAGCAGTTGTTTTGCATTACAGTGAATTTTCCATGAGGGCAGAAGAAGAGCTCAATGGCAGTGGCAGGAATGTACTGTAAGCAACACGGAGACGAAGACAAGAATGGGAATGTTTCACAAGGAAGGGTGAATGAGTGCAACACTTGGCTCAGCTCTTTTGTGTGTGTGTGTGTGTGTGTGTGTGTGTGAGCATCCAGTACCTGGGTTTTTTGGGCTGCTGGGTTCTTAAGGCTGGGGTCCAGGGTGACTCGGTCAGAGCGTGGTTGTCTCGACAGGGGGTCTTGACACACAAAGCCTGCGGGGACACAGTGGAGCCATAAAGGGGGTATATCAATGACATCAGGTCTTAAAACATGTTACTCATTCCCGTGATCTTCATATATTGCATCAGATCTTCAATGTTGGTGCAAGAAGACCAAAGTGGAGCGAAGGACACGGAGGCCATAAATTACATGTAAATCAAAACAATAGCTTCAACAATATCGTGCTCGTTCAAAGACATTATATTTACATGTTTTGATATGACGTTCCTTAAAGGAATAGTTGTACATTTTGGAAAATAAACGTATTCACTTTTTTGCCGAGAGTTAGATGAGAGGATTGATATCACTGTCATATCTGTACGTTAAATATAAAGCTAGCAGCTGGTTAGCTTAGCTTAGTTTAGCATAAAGACTGGAAACTGGAGGAAACAGGTAGCTTGGCTCTAAAGTTAACTAAATCTGCCTACCAGAAACTATAAAGTGCACCAATAAACATGCAATTCTTGTTTGTTTGATCTGTACAAATTAGATGTTTTATGGGAGGTTACTTGTCGGACTATTTATGGTCTCTGAGCAGTTGTCAGGCAACCAGCGGAAACTCTAGGATGTTACCGTACGGCACGTACCCTGATAAAACTTGAACTTTGATTGTTATAAGAATAGATTAAACGTGTTACTTTGTGAGCTTTAGAGATGCTGGTAGGGGTATTTTGTTACTGTCGGACAGAGCCAGTGTAGCCGTTTCCCCTTGTTTCCAGCCTTTATGCTAAGCTAGGCTCTAGGATCTTGTACAGCTCGTACCCCTTATAAAACCCCTTATAAAACTTATATTTATTATTAACAACTTCTATTTCTATACATATAAAATATGGCTGTCAATCGATATTTAATCAGGATTAATCACATGATTGTTCATGATTAATCGCACATTTTGTATCTGTACCTTAAATGGAGATTTGTCAAGTATTTAATACTCTTATCAACATGGGAGTGGGCAAATATGCTGCTTTATGCAAATGTATGTATATATTTATTATTGGAAATCAATTAACAACACAAAACAATGACAAATATTGTCCGGAAACCCTCACAGGTACTGAATTTAGCATAAAGAAATGTGCTCAAATCATAACAAAATAAACTGCAGCCCAACAGGCAACAACAGCTGTCAGTGTGTCAGTGTGCTGACTTGACTATGACTTGCCCCAAAACTGCATGTGATTATCATAAAGTGGTCATGTCTGTAAAGGGGAGACTCGTGGGTACCCATAGAACCCATTTTCATTCACATATCTTGAGGTCAGAGGTCAAAGGACCCCTTTGAAAATGGCCATGCCAGTTTTTCCCTTGCCAAAATTTAGCCCAAGTTTGGAGCGTTATTTAACCTCCTTGACGTAAAGCTACTATGACATGGTTGGTACCAATGGATTTTCTAGTTTCAAACGATGCCAGTATCTTCACTTTAGCTTGTTAATTTGTGAGCTTTAGAGATGCTAGTAGGAGTATTTTGTTACCGTCGGAGAGAGCCAGGCTAGCTGTATCCACTTGTATCCAGCCTTTATGTTGAGCTAAGCTAACCAGCTGCTGGCTGTAGCCTCATTATGGACAGATATGAGAGTGGTATCGATCTTGCGATCTAACACTTTGCCAGAAAGTATATATCATTATATTATATTAAGCACATATTTACTAAAATGGCAAACTATTCCTTTATTTTTTTTAGTTAGGGAAAGAAGCTTTCTTATTGTGACTCTACTTTGGATGTAGCTCCACACATTTACATTCTCGTGGTAGTAGATAAGGGTGGGGAAAAAATGTTTGTAATTCACATTTCCCACTAAGCTGTTCCCACCCAGTCAATAAGATTTAAATCTATGATCTTCTGTTTATTAATTCCCACACTCCCTCAAGGCCAACCAGTGGTAAAAGTGAAATGTTAAAGGAATATGTTTATGTTGCATCTTGCCGTTACACTTGAAGTGAATTACGTCTATTGACAGCTTGGAGCCCGAGGCTACTACCTCATCCAAGCCGTCAGGTAAGAATCAGAGGCCCCTGCCACGCTCTTGCCTAAACACAGCAATTATTACAAACACGGGCGACACGGAGCTGACAGCTTCACACAGGCGGAAAATGAATGCTAATGGAATGCTGTCATTATTTACAGGTCTGGGATGCGGCCCAAGTGTTATCAGCCAACAGCGACTTAGTTTGTTTGGTACATAATAGATGTGCTATGTTTTACATGCCACTGCTCATTTTCCCCAGACCCGCAGTAACGTCTCCGTCCAAAGATAACTGGCAATTTATGATTCTACTCTTTCATTTAATGAGCCAGAGGGAGGGCTTCAAGCCACAGCATGGCCTAGGCTAAGACACGCACGCATAATGTGCACTCACACACACACACACAATAGCCATTCCTTTAATATCATTAGGCTGAGACCACAGACAGACTTAATGGTTCAGTGCCAGTTTAGATGGATGCCTGCTAATCAGTGGGCTCCATGTATCCTGTGAATGGTAATAAGGATAAATCAGAGGATTAAGTGAAGCTGAATAATCAAGAGATGTGAAAGTTGGGTTAATATTTGTGTCTTTTTTTTGCTACATGTATACTTTTAACTCTCAACAAAGGGATATAGACAAGCTGTCAAGGTATGATATTCTCCTCGGTTTAAAGTTACACATCGCAAAATACTACAATAAGCTTTTCATCTGCATGAGAATTCAATAATTAAGATGGGAGGAGACGTAACAGAGACACATTTCATTCCCTGCTACAAACACTGTTGTATAAACAGTGTTTATCTCTGCCTTGGGCCAGGCATTTTTTGTATCTTAATGCGCAAGATTGCTTTAGTTTGACATGTCGGATCCAGTTTCTCCAGAAAGCTTAATGACTGCAAAACAACTAAGGCCTCTGTTGACAATTTTGTCCGTGAGTCATTTGATGTTAATTAATGAAGTCTGCGGTTTATTCTCTCTCAACACTGGAGCTCCTATTATGAAGCCATACAGCTATTTTAGGCAGTTTGCACAAACAGACTGAGTGGAATGAAAAGAATCATTAAGCCTTAAACAATAGACAACTGTCTCCACCTGCTTAAAACCTGCCGGTTACAAGTAAGGACAGCTAGCATCTACGCCTTTGGAGTGAGGTTAGTGAAGAAAACACAGCATAATTGCAGCACATTTCATTTTAAAGTAGCTTCTCCAAATTAACACAATTATATAATTTAGCAATGAATAATCTCTGAATTGTACCTCAAGCAAAATATTATATATTCGTACCTATTATGTATTTTTTCCATTCATATCTAAAGTAGTCAAGATTTTCTTAAATATAGAATGGTAAAATTGATTATTAATTAAAGCTTTAAGTATCTAAGAACATCTTAGTCAGTGTAAATGTGTTTGCTCTGAATATAACTGACCCTACAGTATGTTGCTAAAAAATATTGACTCCTGAAATCCAGATGCTCCATCTTAATTTTGATTTTTTTTTTGTTGGTGGATTATTTCAAATGTATGCATTCTTAGAAATTCTTAATTGTTTCAGCATGTACTCACCCACAAGCGAAAACATGTCTGCAATCATGCTGGCCTTTATCTTCAGATCCAAGGGCGCATCACTGCAAATAAGTGGGAAACAAAGAAACAAATAAGAAAATGACAACACATACGCATACACAGAGTAGAGGAAATGAGTCAACTGTAAGAAGATACAGATCTGTTGCGTGACCTTGACTAAACTGCTAAACTGACTCAATGTGGCATTTTATTAACATCCTTTTTTCTTGGGTTGCATATTCAAAGAATAAGCCTCGTTTGAGTTGGTAGAGTAAAAGAAACAGTTTCAGTAAGAGGTTCTCCTGAAACGACTAAATAAAGAATCAAATGATTAAGACGGTGTCACTCACCAGGCCAGGGAGGGAGAAAGGTTCACCTCTAACAACCAGGGTTTGAGGTTGGAGTCAATGAGCACGTCAAAACCGTACAGTTCTACAGGGGGAAACACAAGATGAATCAAACGGTTTTCACCACATACCAGGAAGTAAATCTACTCACTGAAAATAAAGAATGAAGGCTATCAAAGTCACTAGAGTTTTATCATAGCCCCATTATGTGGCATTTGGCAACATGGCCTGCGCCTTTCTGCTACTGATTACACGCATGTTATATCCCCAATCACTCAAGAGAGAAACATTCACCAAAGCCTGCTACTGAGGGATTGGCTCAATTACATTAACTAAGTACATACACATTTCATCTGTCATGAAGCTGCTTACGTAAGACGGTAGATCAAAAACACACTGTGGCTGTGAATATTTTCATACATGCAGTCAGTCATTTTCTCATGACTGGGGAGGTTAAGCAGTCTACATATTGTCACTACGTATTAACAAGAAGGATGACGCTTTAATGGGTACCAGAAAAAGCTTCACCCCCGTCAGAAAGTTAGTATCTTACCCAACTGGGGCAATAAAATATGAACTCCAGAAGTACAAAGCTGGAAATGTGACAGCATGTCCCGAGTATATTGTATATATTTCACTCCAATAATAGCTTAGCACTGAGTGACACAATAAAAGCCTTTTTACAAAGTGGTCAGGAAGTTCCCTGTGTAAAAAATTCATCCATTCTGTCCCAATTTTCCCTCTTGTTTCACTGACTGATATATATGGCTCACTGCGACAGAGTTGGCCTATGAAAGCCCTCACACTGCTCTGGGGAGTGTCACCCTGTAAGCCAACGACCCGCCGGCCCCAGCAGCAGCGTGCAGGCAAACCACAGTATTTTACAGGGATCGGGCAAAACCCAGTCATAGAGCCAGGGGAAAAATCCCAGTAATGGCACTTCAAAAGAATAGACTGTGTCAGGGGGGGTTGGAGGTTTCAAAGCTGCCAGAACCGGCACTGTTTGTTCTAGCATCTCAGGTCAGTGCCAGTGTTAAGCACGAGGCAAACAAAAGGCAGCGTGACGGCGAGGAATGGCTTTATATTGCACTTGGTTGAATAATGTTTTAGGCTGGGCGATTATAGTTTAACAAGATGAGTTCAATTTATGTGGCTGTACTTATTACTTATTGTAGATATCTGCGAAACAAATCTGGCCGTACAGATTGTCGAGGCAATGCCTAACAAATATCAAGTACTTGACAATGCACAGAGTTGACACAAGATAAGTTCCCTCATCATGAGGAGTACTACAAAATGGGGGCATGGAGTTTGAAAGACTCGTGCATTTACCAGACAGTGAGACTCTAACGAAAGATGCTATCGAATTGCATTATAGGAAATTTAAGCTCCAGGGTTTTTCCAGACTGCTTCCACTTTGATCGTTCTTTTTTAATCTGTCTCTTGTGAGTCCCCCAACTTTATTGAAGTGTAATACTAAATCGCTTGAGTACTCTTTTTAAGATTTCCTGAAAACATGAATTGTTTTTCTCTACTCGTCTTTTCATCATCTGCATCAAGACAAGTTGGAGAAAATGCACACTGGGCTATATTACATGGGTCAGGAGGTCAACATATGGTAGCGTCCAAATTGGTGTAACTGCAAACTGTACTTTCATGATGGAACTGAACAAAGTTTGCCATACATCCCTGAGCCAAGAGCAGCAACCGAAGCTGCCACTGCCATCTTTAACTTCTTTAGCTTCTGAGGATGGACGTGGGGACCCCCACTGCTCAACAGTGAGCAGAGACACCGAGATTTCATTTTCCACTTGCCGGCTTATCCCATTCTAGCCGCTTCTGTATAAAAACGCACACATAAAACAGTATGCATTAGTCCTGGGGAACGCAGCACTGGAATAAATGGGTTTGAGCCTGTAGCGCCTCACCAGTGGCACCACAACAACAAGGGAAAATGGGGAGGCGTTACACCACCTCACCCAGCCCCCGACAAGCAGGCTCCATGTGCCGCTCATTTTCCCCCAATTAGGAGCAGACGCCGCTCCTGCCCCATGAGCCGCTCGCTGCTAGACACGTTTGTTCTATGGCTCGACCACGCTGTTAAACGTGCCCGCAGAGAGGCCACAACAAGCATCACAGACAAGGAGAGGAGAGGCAGCGAACATCCACATCACACCCATTAAAGAGGGAGGAGGAGGAGACAAAATGTGACAGAGTAAAGGGATGATGAAGAGCTTTTTTTTGGTTTTTATTATTGGATGGGCGCTGCTGGAAACTTCACCACAAGAGACAAAACGCCCTAAAACAATAATCTCCCCACCCTGGCCACGCAGCCGGTCGGCCCACAACAACAACAGCAATATTAAGTGTCTCCTTCATGTGTGTTTGCTTCATAGGCGAGGAGGACACTTGGATTACTCTTGCATCACTCTTAGATAAATTATTGGCCCTGAATTGTTGCTGCAGGGAGCACAGCGGAGCCACAAATGAAAACAACAAATTAAAGTAACAGTTAACACTCAACAGCCTTATTATGATAGCAGGACTCAATCCATTAATCATTCTTTAAAAGATTTTTGAATTATACAGCAGCCACACTGTCATCACGAGGCATACCAGCGCTGTGCTGCAGTGCAGTGTGGGAGTATCTGACAAATGTAAAACAGGGAGAGTGGTTCACAGACGGGGGATCCAACCACACTCAGCACTTAATGAGGGACGTTCAGTGGAACACAGGACCAGTAAGTGGAATGTTTTGTGTGTAATAAAATAGGCCTTTGGCTTGGCTAATCAGATCTTAGTCAAAACATCTCGTAATCAGCATCCCTCAGCAAAAAGCCTGTCCATTAATCACACGGCAGTGGTAAGGAGCTGCATGGGTGGCATTTTCTCCCCACAGACACACACACTCTCACACACTTCTTACCAATGTAAGACGAAAAATCTGTTGTTTTTATTTCTTCCCACATGAGACATTACGGAGCTATAAAAAGCTTTTGTTACAGTATGCCCATTTAGATACGGATGTGCAATTTGAGCAAAGGGAAGAAATCCCATTTGAAAACAATAAACATGGTATTAAAGCCATTAATAGACATTAAAATGGCAGGGAACAATTTGCAGTAAATTAAGATTATAATGTGCTTTATGATCTCACATGGCTCCCTTCCAGACAAGCCAGGGGCCGTATAAAAAACCTCTAAAACAATGGCTGCTTTTATCGGCACATTCGCGTTTATTTGCTGCCCTGCATTCTGATGCCTTACCTGTTTACAATTACAGGCAGCTGCCGAGGCCTGGGATGAACGCTGGGTGTACTGTAGGTTGCAGGAGGAGTGGGAGAGTAGTAAGAATTAGTGCAACAGGGAGCTGAAGCTGACCAGGGCTGACTGACTCCTTGGTGGTTTGGGTGGGTTTTATTTAAGAGCCCACAAAGATACTAGACTGGACTCCCTGAAGCTTAGTCAGACCTGTGTGTTTGTAAAACCCATACTTTACACTGGTTCCTGCATGTCTCTGTATTCATACCGTCCATACATACTCACGCACGCAACATGACCACACTGGGAGAAACAGATCAACGGAGAGAGGACGAGGGTGGTCCTCTGGAACCGTCAGTGTCTGTCTCTGGAAACTTAATCCCGTAGACAGACTATGAATGCTGTAATTAACTTGCTTGGGGCCATCTGAAGACAACAAAAGTACACTAAATTCAATAGTAAACTGATACGGCTGAAGTAGGGTAACTGGCATGTTCACAGCAGACCACAGCGTATCATATATCTTAGGAGAAGGTGTACAACCTAATTGCTTTTGTGCCACATAATGACACTGCTGCAGTATCTATGTCTATACAGGTCTCTATAGGCCTACATATAACATTTCAACATTGTTGCACGCGGATGGTAACACCCTCAAACACCCTTAAAGCTAAAAGTTATTATGTTATTCTTTGTTCCTTTCATTTCAAATCCAATGTGGACTGAGTAGAGTCAAAACAAACCAACAGTTGCTGCCTCCAGAGCTCCCAGTGTGCGACTCAAAAGATGGCCCCGGACCAGTGTCGTGTCATCGGTAGGCTTGAGTGTTTCCTTCCATATTCTCACACTTTCCTTCAACATTTTTAGATTCATACTCTATATTTCCTATCCCATACTATACAGAAGAAATATCAGATGATTTTGTTGATGCAGAAGCAGAGTTCTATTTGTAGTGTGGTGCAATGCAGTACGTACATTTACGTGTTATCACTGAGCATTCCATAAAGCATTTTTGCGATAGAGTGCTGCAGAGAAGACGTATTTTTGTAGGCCAACCTGAATTGGGTTTTAGATTACTGCATAAAATAAGCTCTGTGGCAAACACACGTTTGTGATACTTTAACATTTTGTTCCGTAACATAATCTCCACAAATAAACATCACTTTTATTAATTGTAAATGCAATCACCAGAAATAAAAAGCTAACGTTAGGTTATAAATGAACTACACCACAGTTGCATGTCTTTACGTCACCACCACTAAGCTTAAGGCGGACTGGTGTTCGCTGGGATGACGTTTAGTAGTCTCATTTAAACACTTTTAAGACAATTAAAAGCTTCATTATTCACAAGTGGGATATTTACTGACTGTATTTACTGATTTCATATTGTAGAACAAACGCTAAAATCTCTTCTTCATCTCTCGGTATCTAGCGGTGAGGTTGCAGATTGCAGCCAACTGAAGCCTCTCTCATGTCCCAAGTGTGTAGAAGACGTACAGTGGCCGACGCGAAAGCGTGAATGGCCCTCTCTAGAGCCAGTTGTTGTAATAGAGCCAGTGTGTGTGTACGTGGGAAGTGAGTGGTGAAGCAAGAGAGAGAGAGAGTGGCGCCGACGGCAGCGAGTAACGTTATCGACTCCGGCCCAAGCAGGAAAAGTTAACAGTGTTTGGTTTGTCCATTCTGGGATGTAGAAACATGGCAGACTCCGTGAAGAGGACCTGCTCACTATGTAGATATGAAGGGCTTATTCTAAGGTAACGAAAATACAACAATTCTTATTTCCAGTTGATTAAACACTAAAGAAAACATAGTTATTAATATTATATTCCATTTCTGCCAATAGATCCCCCAATTGTTACATACTGGTCCTTTAACCATAGACCTTATTTCAGGCATCTAACCAAAAGCCCATTAAAAAACACCTAATTTCTGGGTTTTAGGGACTCATTCCTGCAGTACTCTGTTGGGACATGGGGATGTCTGTATAAACAAATATCCCAGGCTAACCTGAATGAGTGAATGAATGAGAATAAGAGCAAACTTGTTTTTCTATCGCACCAAAGATATGTGTCATCTGGTTGTTCATTCATCACGTGTGTATGAGAGCCAGGTTGAGGTTCGGTAAGCCACATTTCCCTGTAAATACCTGCATGGTCAACATTCACACCCTGGGCTAATGTGTTTTTCCACCCTAGCAGTTATGCTCAGGGTGCAGATAGCATCTTTATGCAGGCGACCGTCTGATGGTGTGAGTCCACGCTGCTAGCGCCCAAACAACCACCAATCAGGGGGGCTATTATGTCTACAGAAGCCTGTCACAACTGCAAAATCCCTTTATTTTTTCTAACATCTGAGAGGTGAAAGAGAGTGTGAGCAGGAGAGGGAGAATCATAAACAAACAGAAACAGCGAGAGAAGAGGAAAAAGAGACAGCGGTGTCGAGGGAGGCTTGGCCAACGCGCTCGCTTTCAAACCCCAAAATCTCAGAGAGACTGCCAGACAGAGAGAGAGAGCGCAGACAATTAGTGCCAACACCAACACGGGTAATGGCTCCGAAATGGAGTTCACACGAGCCCAATGCTAGGCAGGAGCAGCCAAGAAAACAGTCAGCCTAAATCAGGCAGACCTGAATGGCAACAGAGGAGGAGGAAGCAAATTCCTGCTTCAGTCAATAGGCCCTCCACGACCCGGCAGCCAGTCAGAGGGCAGCAGCAGGCAGGAAGGCTCCACACTGAGGAGCGACTGTCTGCAGCCTCAGCTCGGCTCAGTGGAGAAATAGTATAGAGGAACTGCTGGACAATGAATATGAAACTGAAAGGAAATGTGAGGGGTGGGGTCGAGTGTGTGACTAAGTATTTGTGAGTGTATCTGCTGTGTGAGCAAAAAAAGAGAATTTCATCTAAAAGAAATTCTTGTGAAGCTGCAATTCTTAAAGGGATAGTTCGGGTGTTTTGAAGTGGGATTGTATGAGGTACTTATCCATAGTCAGTGTATTACCTACAGTAGATGATGGTCGGCACGCCCCCGCCAGTTTGGAGAAGCAGACAGGAGTTACCGCACAGAACCAAAGCAATGTACTGCTTTGGACGGGGCTGACAGCAAAACCAACATTTTTAGCCGCCTAAAAGAAAGGCCCACCTAAAAAAGTCAATATCAGTTTAAAGTGTGCGCTATTTTTAGAATATTTACACCACTTTACCTTGCAGTCAGACAGCTATACAGTCTATGTTTCCAACGGGGAACTGAAGCCATTATATATGCTCTCGCCAAAGCAACCAGACTCCACTGAAAAAAACTGTAATTTTACCTCGCAGAAGACGGGAGTTGCTGGTCTACTGCTGCCTCAGTCGGTTAGTTTGATTGGGTCATTGTGTGACTTTGGCAAGTTTGGACTCACCAAAGTCGCACAATAACACAAACAACCTAATCATTCAAGGCACAATAGACCAGAAATCCCCTTGTTCTGCAAGGTAAAATTACTGTTTCTTTCAATAAAGTCTGGTGGCTTTGGCGAGAGCAGAGATGGATACAACGGCTTCAGTTCCCTGTTGGCAAGGTAAAGTTGTGAAAATAAACTGATATAGATTGTTTTAGGTGGGACTTTCTTTTAGGTGGCTAAAATACGTTTTGCTGCCGGCCCCTTCCACAGCAGTACAATGCTTTGCTTTCATCCTGTCTGCTTCTCCAAGCTGGGGGCGTGTCGACCGTCATCTACTGTAGATAATTCACTGACTATGGATAATTACCTCATGCAACCCCACTTCAAAACACCTTTCCTTGGCAGCTTGTTTCATTATTGACGTCTTTCACCTTCAAATTAGCCACTGATCAGTGCAGGTGTTAAACTTTGATGGACTTGTTTGATTTACTAACTGATGGTTAAAAACATTTTAAGAAGAATATGAAATGATTACCGAAGCAGTTCGTCTTGTGGGGAACAAACATCTTGCAGGCGGTGGCTATCTGTAGTTCGGCACTCAGCACAGCTTTGATGATAATGTCCTCCACCTGTCTCATCAGCACTGGAATAGAATAAAAAACAAGCAAGAGTTCAGAATTTGCAAACTGAGTCCATTTTACTCCATTATATTCGACATTAAAACAAAAGAAAAGGATGAGAAAGGGAAGAAAACAAAGGTTTGACTCACATGTGGTGTCCTTCCCCTCCTGCTTCAAATACCTCAACACTGCACTCATACTCCACTTGTTCCCATAATCCTCAACTTCAGGGTCATCGCAACTGAAAGGAAAGAGATACGCACTTCAAACGCTGAAGTTCTAACAAACGGATGAGTCAATGAAGCTTCCCATAACAGCCCCGTGTTCACTGGTGAAAGTTACCTGACATAATCGCTGCTCTTTTTGTTCACACTGTAGTTGGTGAGATGCATGAATGTGTTCTTAATGTTCTTTGAAGTCCGGTCATACTTGACTGTGGCAAATCTGCGGGGGGGGAGACAGAGTTTTATTTGTGCAAGAATGAAAAGAATCCAACAATTTCACTACATATTTATCTGCCATTGTGTCCATATGGCTGACACTTGACTGAATGATGGGGGCACTCTGGAGGGAGATTAGCCTCTGGCAGTGTTTGAGAGGAGTGGATGCCACATGTGCAATAATGAGAATTCCTTGGCACGCACTGTGTACCTGAATACCAACGCAACAGGAAGGAATGTCAAGAGATAAAAGTGGGATTCAGAATTTGGCCATGATTTATTGCCCACAGTTGATAATGGAGCCAGCAAACAAGAGGGCGGTGGCACTCTGCTTCCAGCACGTACCTCTATCAGACCAAAGCCTTCTATAAATCATATACCCTCTCCTGACCTACCTGTGCCTGACTGACAATAGCCTCTTCTTGGATTAATAAATGATTCTTGCTCTAAATAAGAACATCTAATAAATATAGCGCAATTACACAAAGTTATCATTAGATATGATCTTTGAACAATGACACAATCAGCAACATTTCATGAGCACATCCTACAAGTGGAACAATAGAGCGCTTTGTTTTAAAGTCAGCACCACAGCGCAGCTACACAGCAGCAGATCTGAGAGGTTAAGGCTGCCCTCTTCTGGGCGCTGACAGAGCACCAGTGGATGGGCCTCAAGTGCATGAACCAGGCAGTGTCTACACCACTACTCACTATTCAAACAGGTGAATGTTTTTCTCAGTACTGAATTTACTTTATTAAAACTCCTCACATTCAGGGCGTTTATATGTTTGGGGCGTGAAACCCTCTTGTTTTTGTGCTGATTTATTATTATTTTTATACAGAAATGTTTGTACAAATTCCCGTGAGATGGTTCATCGTAGACACATGAAATTTCCACAGAGGATTGGAAGTTGTGTGCACTTGCTGCTCAACAAATATAACCCCAATCGGTGCTTGATGGGGGCACTATAATTAAAAGATCAGAATTTAGAAATTTTAAAAGTCATAACTTCTATGCTATAAGTCCGATATACACGAAACTTGGTGCAGACATACATCTCTGTTCACTCTACAAAAAAGCCGTTCGACCACTAAAGTCCTCCTAAATTTCCTCCTAAACCATGACTCCGATTTGTACCAACTTTTCTGTGCATCATTATTGGACTAAGCTTATCAAAAATAATCAAAAACTTGTTGATATCTCATTGCTTTTTGAAGATATTGACCAATGATCTTTAGCATATCAATATGCTTAACTCCACAACCGTGGGGCCAATCATCTCGGAACTTGCAGGATATGTCCACGTAAGTACCTGAAACCAGCCCTGTCTCCTAAAAGCTACGTTCCCATACAACTAAATTGCATTACCAATTACATTTGGAAGAAAACATATTTTGTTGCAGATTACGTTTGTCTTTTACATTTCAAAATACCTTTGTAATTCCGCGGACGGCCACAGTGAGAGACATAGTACAACAAGCGATGCGCAGAGCAGGTGACGTAGTATGTCGAGCAACCGTGAATGGAAATACGTTGAATTAAAATGTTATTGAATAATCACGATATAACAATATGATGTTTTTTTACTAAGCCTAACCTAGTAGTTTTGTTGCCTAAACCTAACTAAGTAGTTTTGTTGCATTTTGGTTATGTTTTGTTTCAATGTCGTTTGTTTCAATGTCGTAGCCTTGATGTTTTTTTACCAAACCTAACCCAAGTTTTTGTTTTGTTTCCATTTACAACGTTAATCTCATGTTTAAAACTGTTTAAAACTGCCACCGTTATCCAGGAGAAAATATGTTTGCCTCAAAATGTATTTTGGTTTGGCAGTTTAGTTGTATGGGAATGTAATTTTGAGGGAGACAGGGCTGCTGAAACGTACCCTGAAAGTATCATTCAAATCGACCACTAGCAGGCGCTACAAATGCAACAGATTTGGTCGGAAATGAATGAGCGTCTGTCCGATCGTCATAAAACCTGTTAGTTTTCTTTAATGTAGGTGTCAGAAAGTATCAAAGGTCTAGACCCCTCGCAGCTTTCAACTTTTTTCAACAGTTTGTGTTGGCTTGAACCCCGAAATTGACGCTTGCGGCTATATTTTATATCATATTTTGTCAGAGGTCAAACCAAGGAAACAAACATAAACCATTATAAAGGCAACACCTTTAAAAGTTTGTAATGTATTTGTTGTTAAATGTCAATTGTGCTGTAATATTTCTACCACCGCAGTGTCAGGTGATCACTATCCCAATCATGTCACAAACACCCCACACAGCTCACCTAGCCAGCCCCTCCTCATACACATAGATGAGGACTGGATCGTACGATGTTACCACCACGTACATCCGTACATCAAACTTGAACTCTGTAAAAAAAAAAAAAAAAATTAGAGTAATTCACACAGATTAATCAGAATGCCAGAATAATCCTTACAAATTGAGATGCGGCTGTAGAACTCACCATCTATCAGTAGCGGGTTATTAATGTAGCGAGACACCAAGATGTTCTCATCCATGGAAATCTGATTTGGCTGCAGATGATAAACAGAAACAAATACAAGACAATATAATCAACACAATGAGGAAGATGAAGGCTTTAGATTAGAATCATTTTAACATGTTGAATTAGTTTCACCTTGCTGTGGTTGGTATGGAGGGAAAATGTCATCAACTGACCTACATAACAACTGATATTGTAGATTATTTACTACAGTGATGAAGTTAGATGGCATTTTAACTGAGTTTTCATACTGTATATTCATTCACACACAACAGCATTAAACACTGAATTCCACATAGATGATGTGACACTGCTGTTAACCATTAACATCAAAGAATCATCAAGAAAAGCTGGAGACTGCAACGACACTGGCCGTAGCGGGTCAACATTCAATAACAGCCTATAAAAACACAATCTGGTGGTGGGAGATGGGTCATTTATGAGGTTGAAATGTGTTGCAGGTGGCGAAGTCGAGAAGAGATGGGACGGAGGGGGGTGGGGGAGGCGGGGTAACCTCAGCGCTGGCTACAGTTCAGAGAAAACCTGAACCAAAAAAATGAGCGTATTTCTTTCCCCTCTCCAAATATCGCTCTGACATTCTTTCCACTGTTTCATAAAAATGCCTGAGAAGAAGAAGGATAGTGCATATGTTTTCCAAGAGTGAGAACCGTGTTGAGCTCCTCCAAAAGCCGGGGCCTTGAAAGAGTGTGATTTACTCCACAAAGCTTATTAATGTCTGAAACACTGGTTGATACTTATTTCAAAGGCAGCTGTATCTGCACACCCCTCCACACACACAAATAACATCTGGACAGCTGACTGCTTCAGTTCACACGGTATTTTTTAAGTCAGTATGCTTACAGTTAACTCCCACTAGGCTAGTCATTAATATGAATCTGTGTTGAAATTTTCACACACAATATTTGGTTAGCTTAGCTTAAAGATGAGTTGTTTCCCTCTGTTTCCAGTCTCTGTGCTAACCTGAGCTAACCCTCTGCTGGCTGTAGCTTCAAAGTTATCTCACAGAAATGTGAGTGGCATCAATCTTCTCACCTCACTCACAGCAAGAAAGCAAATTTCCCCAGATGTCAAACTATTCCTTTAACACACTGCTTTACTCACACACATCTCACATGCAAAATAGTGGCAGAATTTTGGTTTAAAGCTCCGCTAATGTATCATCATCCTCTGAGTTTGTTTTCAATTTCTGCCCCCGTGCGCACGTGAGAGAATGTGTTGTTCCAGTCCCTCACGTTCACCGCAGTTTTACACACTCTTTTAGACAAAAACACACATTTTTAAGTGATTTCCCTATTCCTTATCCGATTTCCCCATCTATACAAACACATGTCGGTCAATTCACTCCAGCCTCAAACACACAGGTTTATTTTGGGTCACTGCATTAGTCTGTAATAGAACCACTGTTTCCCAACCTGACCCCTAGATTCAAGAGATAAGATTAATGGGAAAAGAAAGAAAAGAAAAAAACATATTGCGGTTACACAAAACAAAGTATGATCTTGAGGGTTCATTCTTGACCTTGGATATAGAAATGTTTCACAAGAAAAAAAAAGCAAAAATTTGAGAGAGCTCAGGAATAAAGTAAACAACATTTATTTTGATTAGAATGTCACAAGGTCCATTTTTGCAGAGCTTTCAGCTCCGGAAAGAAAATGTATTCAGTTATTATTAATCATTAAAGTCCATTCTGAAGCAAAAATGCCAAGCATTCTCTGAATCCAGTTTCTCAAATGTGATGATTTGCTGCTTTCCCCTGTTTCACATTATAGTAAACTGAATATCTTTGAGTTTTTAGACTGTTGCTCTCACAAAAACAAAACAAAAATCTGTCATCTTGGGCTCTGGAGAATGATGATTTTATTTATTTTTTTTACTATTTTCTGATGTTTTATTGACCAAACAACAACTACTTGAGAAAATATGGGGCAGATTAATTGATAATTGATTAATTGGTCGCGGGGGTGGGCTGGAACCGATCCCAGCTGACATTGGGCGAAGGCGGGGTAAACCCTGGACAGGTCGCCAGACTGTCACAGGGCTGACACATAGAGATAGACAAGCATTCACGCTCACATTTTTACCTACGGGCAATTTACAGTCAACAATTAACCAAACCTGCATGTTTTTGGACTGTGGGAGGAAACCGGAGAACCCGGAGAAAAACCACGCTAACACGGGGAGAACATGCAAACTCCACATAGAGGGGCCCCAAGCCGAATTCGAACCTGCAACCCTCTTGCTGTGAGGCAACAGTGCTAACCACTGCACCCCTACTTTCATCTTGAGGTCTCTAAAGGTCCTTCAAATCAAACAAACCAAGAAAAAAACAATCTTTTAACAGAGTCACAATCCAAAAAGGTTGAAAACGGCTGTATGAGAGGATAATTATAACTCCTCAAAATCACTCACATTGCTGACCAAGTAGATGCCTCGCCCTCTTGAAGATGCTACTGGTTTAATAATCCAGGGGCCCTTGTCCTTGACAAAACAATCTGAGTTTGAGATAGGAGAGACGAGAAGGGATTCAAACAGAAAGCCAAATGTATATTATGTTTAGAATGGGCACTGCTTGTAAACATATCATAAAGAGACAAACAGGATCAGCTGAGAGGTGTCTTACTGCAGAACTCCTGGTATTCAGAGGGGAGCACGAAGGTCTGAGGAACAATGTGGAAGTTTTTGAAGCCGTGCGTCTGCTGCATTCGCTGGATGTTTTTATACAGACGGTCTTTGCGCGTCAATTCATACGACCTGCAAGTGAGCAGAACCTCCAGTTTTAAAATGCTCCACAGCTCCGACACTGACAGAACAAAAATATACGCATGCATAACGGCAATAGATCGCCCTCTGCCTGACAGTGTGATTCATTTCGTATTTCAGAGAGGCACCGGTCCAAACTAAATGCGCTTTGCAGTGGGAGCCAACAAACACATTGGCTGAACTGACGGGCTTAGAATGGCTCAGTCACTCACTGGTGATATTTATAACACAGAAAACAGTGGCAACACACTTCTGAGCCCTCTATTATACCTGGGGAAGTGGTTGACCTTCTGGAAGTCCTGAAGGCTGCGTAGTAAGTAAGGCTTGAGGTGAGATCCCGTCCACATGAGGTTAAAGTCGTTGCTGTTTGGGTGGACCTGAAAAACACACAGAATGATTGACTTCACTGGATCAAGTCATTTAGATTCAGTGCACACAAAGCAAATGACATCTGCAAAGGGATCATTAAAAAAAAACGAAGCCATTGCTGTCCATACTGAAAAAGCTCTGTAGAGTTTCCAGTCCCCGACAGCAGTATTAGATTCTGATGTCCATCACATATGACAGCTCAGTTGAATTAAATCTAAGAAGCAGATCAGACACTCCACCAATAACCTGGAGAAAATACAGCCGGCTCTTTAGAAATTATCACAAAAGGAGGGCCAACTCACAGATTTTCATCGCCCTGACATTATTTTATCTATTTTGTTTTGTCATATTCCAACAATTCGTTAGGAGGCAGGCTTCACATGGCCGCTCGGCGTCTAGGGGAGAGCCAGATGTTTGCAATAAAGGCTTATTAAAGCTTGGCTCTGTCGCGGCTGTGGTAGACACTCGTCTGCCTTTGATGATGGGTTAGCGGGAGTCAAGAAGCATTGAAATGAAATAAAAAAGGGAATTAATTGTAACTGCTTGGAAAGAGCAATAATGGGGATTGTGTGCCCTCGTGAAACAGGATTAATGCTCTTGAGGTCATTTTTTTTCCGTGGGTGCATTCCCGGGCTTTGACATCGGCATTATTAGTCAGAGGAAATAAAAACAGCCCTACTATCTCTTATCCTACACAGCTGAGAGGTACATACATAGCAATGGCAGCTAAAAAAAAATTTTTTTAAGGCTAATCTTTTAAATTTGCATGATTTAGTGGAGAACATTACCTCATGGAATCCATGATTGGTGAGTAGTCCTCGTACCAGGCGACTCTCTGTACGCACAATCTTGAAGGCCAAGTTATATCGCTCTATGGAAAACAAAATATTCTTAGTAGCCAACTTAATGAATGCTCCAAATTTGAATTATATTATCATTACTTTTCTCATTTTGTAGATAGTGTACCTCCAGTAGAGCAGATATTCCCATCTTTAGAAACAGCAGCTTGAGGGAAAAACAAGAGGACTGGGATGGACTTGCTGAGGCCACTCCAGGCGATGCATTGATGGGCTCTAGTGGACAAACAATTAGATGATACACGCTCACAGTTAGATGCAAATTTTCTAAAGGTTTGCAAAGTCTGGGACCCGCAGAACAGTCAAAATCTGGAAAAATTATTTTACACAGAGAAAAACTTCCCAGTAACAATATCATGCAGATGCATTCTTAGATGATGTGAACTAACCTACAGTATATGGGTAATTTGGTGTTTATTTCAGTCAGGCAGATCGAGGCAGAACCACACACATGTTCAGGAGGTGCTGGACAATAACAAACCCATGTACTGTACTAAAAGACACCCTTGTAAAACTGCAGACTATCTGCGCGCTTATCAGGGGCTGACAATAAGATAAGGTAGCATGATGATGGAGTAGAACTCAATCAAGCATGGCCGATCAGGATAAGGAGGAGAGGCATGTAAACAATTGCTGCCCCTAGCTGAAGTATCTAGGTACGTCAGACAATCAGCCAGATATTTTTTCCACTGTGGTGGCTTTGTTGCACGCCATTAAACAAGGTGTTTTGATCATATTTAAGCCTGTGGTTTACTTTGAACATGAACTACCATTGAGACTATTGTGATACTAAACACACAAGTTGTGAAGGTCTTAGACAAACTGTTGCCATCACAGTGATATTTCCGTAAAGTATGACCATTTAGGTTGCAAATATTCAGGCTGCTCTCATACACCATAACCAAGTAGCTTCCTGTGAAGACGGAAGTGTATTGTAAAAAAGGTTGTATGCATGTAACAAGTGGAAATTGACACGTGTTATTGCTGCACATTTGTCACATGTTGCTGGACATTCGTAGGAAAATGCACGAAAAATTAGATATAACTTTTAATAAGATATCATACGAACCGTTGTATGAGGATATGTTGCAATAATTGGTTAAATATACAATATTGCCCATGTACTTGTATACGCACTTACAGGTGTTTGTCTTTATGTGTGCTATGTGCCCCCTGTGTTGGCCTGTAATGCTATACTTGGTTGTCCGTTGCATAATTTAGGATTGTCTGTCGTCATAAACTTTTACATCACGTTATTGTCAACTAATATCTACTGCCCCTAATAAATAAAGTGATAACATTCAAGTCAGAGGTGAGCAGAAGAATTTACACAGGTTGAAATCAAATGTGCTTGTTTGGTAATACGTTGAAATCAGACAGGGTGTACTGAAAATTAGGGCTGCAACTAACAATTATTTTTGTTGTCGATTAATCTGTTGATTATTTTCTTGATTCATTTATTAGTTGTTTGGTCTATAAAATGTCAGAAAATAGTGAAAAACTGTTGATCCCAAATGTCTTGTTTTGTCCACAACTCAAAGATATTTGTTGATACAGTTTACGGTCATAGAGGAGTAAAGAAACCAAAAAATATTCAGATTTAAGAAGCTTGAATCAAAGAATTTTGACTTTTTTCTTAAAAAAATTCTCAAACCGATTAATCGATTATCAAAGTAGTTGTAGATTAATTGAATAGTCGATGACTAATCGATTCATCGTTGCAGCTCTACTGGAAATACTACAATTCTGTACGATAAAATCAAAGTGTTTTACTATAGTCTGGTCACTAGTCTGGTATAGTCACTGGTCACCTGGAGGTTAAACCCTAACACTAAGCAATCCAAACTAATTCAGGAGATGGAAATTAGCCTAAAAGCGGGCGCAGTGGCTCTCAGTATGCTATGACTAAGTATAGCTTAAGAGGGAATTAGTTGGCAGAGACAAGATAACATAGTCCAACTGTTGCAGCTATGATTGAGAGCTAGAAGCTCTTCTCTCTCATTCAGTTCCTCTTTCATCAATTATGCAAAACGAAAGCTTCGTGAAGGCTTCATTTTGTCTAAATGTATCTTGTCATAAATTATTAAACAGGAGCTTCTTCTGTAATCCTGCATGGATTACATTACATGATCAATAAACTATGGCAAGTTGCAAGACTTTGAGTACAGCCGGGAGGAAACCGAACAATGCTTTTGCGTTTGCATGGTGTCACATTAACACTGTATTTAGAGAGAAATCTTGAGGTGAGGTATTACAGGAGGATCAGTCGGCTAAGAACCTAACTGACACTGAAGGCGACCTCAGACAGCCACGTCCACAAACCTCAGGGACTGTGAGCAAACTCCTACTCATCTCCATCTCTGTTTACAACTGTCTCACTGATATAAAACAATGCAAACATGTCAAGGGATGAGCCTGTTTTGAAAGAGAAAATACTCCCACAAACGTGTGTGTGATAAGAAATGAAACAGCATAGGTAGGTATGTAGGTTAGTGTGTTAATGTAGAAGTTTGCACAGACCTGCTATTTAAAGGCATTACAACACAGAGGGACTCTGGGGTGATTTTGTATTTGAACATGTACAACAACACTCCTTATAAAGTTTTTTTTGGGGGGGGTTTAGTTTTTCCTTATCTGAATCAAGGGTCTAAGGATAGACGATGTGAACCAGCACTGCTTCCCAGTGTGTTGTTGTACACACCCAAATACAAAATCACCCCAGAGTCCCTCAGTGTTGATATGCAGGTCTGTGCAAACTTCTACATTAACACATTAACCTACATACCTACCTATGCTGTTTCATTTCTTATCACACACACGTTTGTGGGAGTATTTTCTCTTTCAAAACAGACTCATCCCTTGACATGTTTGCATTGTTTTATATCAGTGAGACAGTTGTAAACAGAGATGGAGATGAGTAGGAGTTTGGAAAATGATATTGCACAGTGAGAATGAATGAATGAATGAATGAATGAATGAATGAAATTCCACCTGAAAATATCAGGTTATTGTCAGCTAACACTTACTCTTGCTCGTCTTCTGAGGAGGACTCAGAGTCCTCTTTATGACGGGTTACAGCAGGCATATCTTCACAGTGAAAGGATGACGAGCTGCTTCCTGGGATCAAGTGTTTCTGAGTCTTCCCATGGCACCTAAACGCTCCCACCTCCACCTGCAGACACACATCATGTCACTGAATAACTCAACTCAGTTCAAATGAACGCCATTCATGCAAAATATGTGCTTCACATTTAGCACACAGTTAGTTTAGTTAACCGAGAACAGCTGCTATGTAGCTCTATCTGTATCTATGGTGAAATATCTCTCTATTGACGTTAGCAACAGTGGACAGAAGACATTAAGACTAAACACAGTTAAACATGCGTTAGCTAAATAACACTTATAGTTACTGACATGCTACTTTAGGTTAAGCTAACCGGGTATAAAGTCTGCTTTAGTTTGAGACCGCTCAAGTTAAACGTTATTATAAAGCAATAATATAAGTACACAACAACTTGCCTTTATCTCTGAGAGAGCTGCTAACTGTTAGCTAGCTAGCTAGCTAGCTGGTACCAAGGCCAGTTGATCATAGCGGTTAGAATCTTCCTGGTTACTACAACAACTGGGTAGCAACAGAGCACGGCGCATGCGCAGTCGCGGGGAATATTTGGTTTGTTCAACTGACCAAATGTTGCGCTGCATGCATCCAGTGGTTGGGGAGCTGGTGGAGGAGACGTTACTGTCAAAGAGAGAGAGAGCCCCGTCTTCAGTCTGTGTGTGATTTGTGTGTTTTTCGACTAGAGATAGTGTTTAACGAGAACCTATGCCAGGTGTCAGCAACTTTTACTATCGAAAGAGACATTTAAGGCAAAAAAAATAAAATAAAATCTGTCTAGAGCCGCAAAACATTTGCAGTGAGCTATGGGGTCACATTGAGGGGAAAAAAATCGGAGATTTCGAGAATAAAGTCACAAGTTTATGAGAAAAAGTCATAATTTTACGAGAATAAAGTAATAACTTTACGAGAAAAAAAGTTGTAATATAATGAGAATAATATCATAACTTTACGATAAAAAAGTTATAATATAACGAGAATAAATAACATAACGAGAAAAAAGTCGTAATATTAAGAGAATAATGTCATGACTTTACGAGAAAAAAAGAAAATAACACGTAAAATTACTACTACTATACTATTATACATATTTTAATTATATATTAAATTCATAGTATTATGAGAATAAATATATTTATTCTCACAATACTATGAATTTTTTCTCCTAAACTTCTGACTTTATTATCGAAATCTCAAATTGATTAATTTTTTCCTCAATGTGGCTCTAATACTCCGTCGTACCGTCATACCATAGACCTACAACAATGATAAATAAAAAATTAAAATGTAAAAAAATAAACAATTATTCATTTCCACTCATTTTGTAAAAGATTCACAGGGAGCCACTGGAGAGGAGCTAAAGAGCCGCAGGTTGCTGACCCCTGACCTATGCGAAAAAATACTTGCTGAAGTAAAATTAAGTAAAAGCTAAAGCTTTGCTAAAATGACACCTCCGTACGTTCCACTTCCCTCTACTTGAAAAAATATTTAACGAAAACATAAGTCAAAACAGATTATTCTCTCGCTCCACCATCTACTCTTTGTTTGAACTAGTGATGTGTCGTTATGAACGAGTCAATTCTAAGAGCCGGCTCTTTTAAGTGAACGATAAGAGCCGGTTCTTTTAAGTGAACGATAAGAGCCGGCTCCCATCCGAGAGCTGTTTTTTTTTGTATTAATTCAAGGCAGAATGATAGGACGATCTTATCCGCGCCACAGGCACTCCATGCACTGACTGCGACTGAATGTTGTATTAATGACGTCCGTGCGACCAATCAGGTGATGACAGACAAGGATCATACCATCAAGCAAGGAGGGGCGGGGGTGCATGGCGCGCTGAGACGGTCTACATGTACAGAGCAGGAGGGAGAGGAGGAGAGAAAGAGAGAGAGGAGTGCGGTGTGCGAATAGCAGACAAGATGAGTGACAGTCGGAAACTAAGCAGCATGTAAAATTATGGTATTCTGGAAATTATAAGGTTTAGTATAATTAAATTGAATAATTTAAGTGATATATGTGCACACATACTAATCATAGGTCAAAACAGCTAAAGATAAATTTGGCTGAATTACAAAAGGCAGAAGTGCTAAAACGAAGAGCCGTTTGGGAGCCGAAAAGAGCCGGATCTTCTTGGTGAGCGGAGCCAAAAGATCTGGCTCACTAAAAAGAGCCGTAATTCCCATCACTACAGCCTAGCCTACAGTCTCCAGGTGACCGGATTTACTTGATTTCTATTGGTTTAGCGAAGAAAGTGGGCGGGACCTCAACGTTCGTAAGGGCCAATCATATGAGTGGTACGATTGGATGGAGCCATGTCTTAAACTCTTGTTATTGGAAGACTCACCATAGTGTACATAACACCATAACACGGTTGGCTTGAGTCCTGCTTAATTGTTTTATATATCCAGTCCTCTCTCGGGAACATGTTCACATAGTTTTATAGAGGCCGACAGGTAAATATAAGCACAATTTATGTTATTTTGTAATCATAATAGGCTCGTTGATTCTATTAACTAAGTTACTAGTAGGCCTGCTAGCTGATAGATGGTCCTCCTGTGATGTGTCAATCTGTTATTGTGTCTGTGCAATATATCCTTGATGCAATATACATCTCAAGTGCAACTACCTCTGTTTACATTTTATTTATTACATCTACCCTACCTATTTTACAAGTGCAACTACCTTTGTTTACATTTTATTTAATATATCTACCCTACCTATTTTACAAATGCAATTACCTCTGTTTACATTACATCTGTTTTTATATTTTATATCTCTAGTGTAACACTTCTGTTTATATTTATTTATTACATCTATCCTACCTATTTTAAAAGTGCAATTACCTCTGTTTACATTACATCTATTTTTTATATTTTATACTTCTAGTGTAACACTTCTGTTTATATTTATTTATTACATCTACTTTACCTGTTTTATTTGCTTTATAACTGTGTGTTTTACCTGTTATATGTTTTATCTGCCTCCTTTAGTCTTGTCAAGTATTTGTTTTAAAGCACTGACCAGAAATGGCAAACTGTGAATCTTGTTGTATTTAATATGATGACAATAAAGCTTTCTATTCTATTCTATTATATTCTAATATGACCAGCCAGCTGCACTTGCCTTCAGTCCACGAAGCTGTTTAAATCCTGCTCTGATAATAGACAAACACACTTCCTCTCTGACAGGTGTGTCTCACCTCACAGACAACATGAGTCGCTTTCTGAACGTCCTGAGGAGCTGGTTGGTGATGGTGTCCGTCATCGCGATGGGAAACACCCTGCAGAGTTTCAGAGATCACAGCTTTCTATCAGAGAAGCTCTACACGGGCACACCAGAGTTTGGTGAGGATATTACAGGGGTTTGATTGATTGATGGATATTACAGCTTGACAACATTAAATGTCACATCATCAACATATTTTCACTCAACTTGAGCATGATGTTGGTGCTGTCAGCTCTGTCAGGAGTTGGTGATAGTTTATACAAGGTTATAAAATAGCATTGACTAGAAAAATGTATCTAAAAGACAACACTTAATCTATATATCACACTATTAGGATAACCAAAATTGCAACCAATTACAGTCTTAATTCAAAAAATTATGAATAATCCCTCCAAAATACTGCATTAAGACACCAAGACCTTGAGGAACACCATAGAAAAAGTCATGCTGTGATTTGGTATCAAACACTTTTGAGATTTTGAGATTTCTGCAAGAATTGCATTTTTCAGCAATTGGACGGTGAGCACTTCCGTTGTGGAAACCACTCAGAAACCCCCATATTTTCAATCTACCTAGGAAAGCCATCCATCCTCTGAATGCTCTAGGTCTCTAGTTTGTGGTTGTAAAGTTTCATGTGGCTGTGATTATCCTAGAGGTCACAACAGGTCATTTTATACAGTGACATCAAATTTCTCTATATGAAATGGCACTCCTTCATTCCTGATTTTCCATTTCCTTCCCGTTTCCTCAGTGAACGGTCTCCAAGCTCGAACATTCGGTATCTGGACGTTGCTGTCGTCGATCATTCGCTGCTCCTGTGCCATTGATATCCAGAACAGAACGTAAGACAGCTTCATGCTTCCTGCACCTTGTTTCTGTTGGCATCCTTCACACTGTGTGTTCTTACTGTGTGTCTCCCGCAGGCTGTATCACATCACCTTGTGGACATTTGTGCTGGCGTTGGGCCACTTCCTGTCTGAAGCCTTCATCTACAAAACTGCTCCTCTGACTATCGGGGTCATGGCACCACTCATTGTCGCAAGTGAGTGTGGACTCTTAAATCCCTTAAATGATTACATTTCAGCTGTTAAAGGTATTAAATAGTCTTTATAGAAAATCCTAATAGCATCTTCATGTGTTTTTGTAGGTTTCTCCATCATAGGAATGCTCATTGGATACCAGTGTATCCCAGAGTCACAAGAGGAAGTCGGAGCACGACAGAAGAAGCGTAACTGAATCCCGGCTGTTAGATTTTCCTTCCACCCCCACAGTGACCACCAGACACCAGTGGACTGGCCCCAGTGTGCTGCTTCCTGCCTTGAAGAACATGAGATCTGGATCTACATTAATGTCCTACTATAACACTTTCTGTAGACTCTATACACCGCTCTATCTGGACTGTATTTCATGTTTTTTAAACTGACATTTTGTAGTCCGCAGTGCAATCAAAAACAGTTTGACAGAAGGTATATATATTATAATTAATTCATTCTCAAGTGATCAATACATGGAGGTTTCACTTAGTTAATTTTGTAGTATCTGAACTGTCAGTGCTGAATAAAGTGTGTCTATGCTCATAATTAATTCAGCGTAGATTTCTTTGAGAATGTTTTATTTCTCCAGACTACCACTTGTACATTGTTTTCAATTCATGATCTACCAAAGAACTCAGATGACTATACAGTATAAAACTATGCTCTTCATTACAGTCTATTATTCCTATTAAGCAGTCATTCTTGATGTTTGTACTGTGCTGTGAAATGTTTGTAGGAATTTAATATGCACAATAATTGTCCTATAAAACTTTTAAAAAATGAAATTACTGGATTTTTGACATTTTCTACTAAAGTAATAAGCGAATAATATGTATTTATAAACTACATATGAAAAATAAGTAAAAAATCTTGTTTCTGAGGGTGTAATTGTGTTATTTGCATTATTTTTGATAAACATTTAAAGGGACAGTGTGTAGGATTTGGTGGCATCTAGTGGTGTGGTTGCAGATTGCAACCAACTGAATACCCCTCCACTTACGCCTCCCTTTCCAAGACTGCAGTAACGTGATTGTAAAACCGTGGTAACCACGGTGGTAAACACGGTTTTACACTCTGCGGCAGAGCCAGTATTTGGTTTGTCAGTTCTGTGCTACTGTAGAAACATGGCGGACTCGGTGAAGAGGACCCGCTCCCTATGTAGATATGAAGGACTCATTCTAAGCAAAACATAACAAAAACATAACGATTCTTAGTTTCAGGTGATTATACACTTATAAAAACTAGTACTAATAGATCCTCCGAAATGTTACACACTGTTCCTTTAATATTTGTGCTGCTCAGATCTCATATTTGGGTTGAAAGGAGAGGTTATTTTCTCCTAATTGTGGCTTTTCAGCTCTGGGCTTTGTGGTTTAGGATGGAGGATTCAGATGCAGAAAACATGAGCACACTGCTATGTGTGAGAAATATAAACCCTCATGCTCTCCTTGTTATATCCAAAGACACATACTGTGACACCTTTTTCTTGAGGTTATCCAATTAGCGAACACAACAAACCCCACTGAGTCCTCTCGTTAATGTTTTTAATGCATTGATTTGTTTTTACTTGATTCATTTGTTTAGTGTCACAGAAAACACTGCACTGTGTATCCAGTCAAAATAGAAAAAAGACTAGCAGGTAGAGTTTTTCACAGCACTGTGACGTCCTAAAAATACCACTGAAAGAATAGCTAGCACCTCTGAAAATCACATAACACACACTATAAAACAGGGAAACCACCAGACAGCTCACCACAACACATCACGTAAAACATGTTAATGACAAACTGTAAAAAACACTGGCTACACAGCATGAACTACATTTCTCAGTAACACTTTTACAAGCTAAGTAGTATCACACATAAAACATGTTCTTGTGCAAAATGACAACTACAGTAGATTGATCTGCCTTCCATCATGTTTTGTGCTGTGCCGACATCCTTCGTATTCCAGACGCTCTCGCATGTTAATTCAAGATGTTTCTCACCACGTGTTTTGTGGAGATCACTTACAGTAAGCAGAACTGATGCACAGCATCAATCATATTTATAATCAGCAGTATGCAGAAGTTACACTTCCATGTGATCCTGAATGGCAGACAGAAAGGATATGATTGAGCTGACTGCCATGACAGGAAAACACGACACAGTTACACACAATATTGGTCCAATATCAGGAAATACTCAGTTTAAATATTGCTCATTAGGTGCATAGAACAACACTAATCAGAGGGGGACGGTAAAACGGTAGGGAACAAATCAGTTAAAGAAGTGGAGTAATGTTGGAGTCACTAAATTGCTCCGACAAGACGTGTAAAATGCCTACATATTGGATAAAATGAATGTTTACAAAGATGATTTGGTCTCGGGGTGTAAAAACCATTGAGGTTCCACGTGCGTTCCCCTTGTGCTTGATTGACTTGTGCTTGTTTGGGATGAGCTAAGTTGCACTTTGGGATGTCAGTGTGAATCTCTGGTGTTGAGGTCAGAGCGTGGCGCCCATACAGTACATCAGATGTACAGTAGGTCTGCTGGTTCTTAAGGACTCACAGAGGGCTGCTCAGTATGATTCACTCTCCATGTGTTCACCCTTCACAGCAGCTGCCATGTGTGCATGTTTTTGCATGTTGTCAGTATTTCTGTTTTTATTTGTACACGGTGTCTTTGACAGTCTGTCCTCCTTATAACTTCCCCACTTTCAGGACTTCAGGAGGAGAGACGGCTCCCTCTAGATCCGCTGTCACTGTCTGTAAAGGAGATGAAAAACAGTTACAATTACATCATCCAACAAAAAATCAAGAGTTTTTTGAGAAAATATTTTTTTAAATCAGAAGACAGACACATTTTGAACTCAGAAAGACAACAGAATATTAATACCAACATTATTCTGTACATTACTTGAAGAGTGCTCCAAGGTTGACGTATTTTTGTAGGCAAACCAGGAAGTTAGCATCACCCTGGGTTCCCTCGACAAAAAGCCAATGGGATTATTCCATTGAGTTTTGGATTATTGCAGAAAATAAACTCTGTGGCAAATACACGTTTATGATACTTACACATTTTGTTCAGTAATATAATCGTCACAAATGAACACCACTTTGATGATTTTTTGATGTGTGAATGCAGTCGCCAGAAGTAAAAAGCTGATGTTAGGCTATAAACAAACTACACCACGGTCGCATGAGCGCGAGTATACACAACGAGGCTGTAAAAGCGGACGTGTCGGAGTGATGACATTCAGTAGTCTCATTTAGCCACTTGTTTTTTAAGACGCGTAAAAGCTTCAAAATTCATGAGAGGAATATTTACTGATGTATTTTATGTTGTAGAACAAAACACTGAAATCTCTTCAGCTTGTGTTAATCACAGACCTTATTTCAGGCATCTAACTAAAAACACATTGACTTCCAGACGAGGGAACCAGAAGCGCTAAAATGCTAACTCATTTCCGTTTCCGGGTAGCACTCTATAAAACTTCATTCACCTCTTGCATCAAGTCAATATAATCCATGAATTGTTATGTACTCATCAAAACCTCTCAGTTAATACTGTCAGTTGATCACAAAAAAAATACTTTAAAATGTTGGTTTTATTAAAGGGGACATATCATGAAAAACTCACTTTTTCAGTGCCTGTGCACATTCATTTGGGTATCTGGAGTTCCTACCAACCCACAAACTGTGAATAAGACAACCCAGTCAGTTTTTTGTTGGCTGCGTAGATCAGAAAACATGTGATTCAACAAGCCATTCAGATTTGGCTCCCCTTCCTATGTCACATGCAGGCTCATTAGAATATACCGCCCACAGCCTGAGAACTACCTTTACAAAGGTGCACCATATTTTTCTCTCAAGCCAGTCAGAACAGACTGGGCTTTTTCGTGAGGGGGTCTTAAAGAGATAGGCACTAAAACGGAGCGTTTCAGACAGAGGGTGAATACAGGTATATTCAGACAGACAGTATGAGAAAAATAATGTGATTTTTTAACATTAAAGCATGTAAACATGTTCTAGTAGGAACCCCAAATACAAGTATGAACCTGAAAATGAGCATGATATGTCCCCTTTAAAGTGGAAAAAAAGTTTATGCACAGTGACAACAAAAAACACAACTGTTGGAAATCTAAACTATTAATTTTATTGTTATGATGAGTTTTCTAGGAGGCTGAAATCCTGCAGGATAAGCAGTTTTATTCCACAATAACAGAAAGTTAATCTGTTTAATTTGATTGTGGAGTGGAGTAGAATGTGCTGCAGTTCAGTATTAATAACCTCAAGTATTATTGATACTAATATTTACAAAATACCAGTCATGCTTTTGTGAAGAATGAATTAAACCCTCTATTTTTATAAATTGAAACAACAATGTGGTTTGTAACATGTTTGTTGAAGGCATTTTCACATTCAAATAATGTTTGTTTACTGTCACATTACTCTTGTCCATTGTGTGTTTGTGTGTGTTTGTGCATTTCTGGTGTTGAAGCTTCAGAGCGGGGATGCCCCTACCTTTCCAGGTGTGCGTTTTGGTTTTAGTGAGGTTGTGGGTTTATAGTATATCAAGGCTTCCGTTGCCAGTGGTCGTCGCTCACTGTGGCGCCGTAGTCCTGCACCAGTGACACGGAGCCTGTAGGCTGGAACCATAGCTTGGGTGTCACATCTCTGAGGGGTCACCTCACCCTTCGCCGTCTCCTCCATCCCACACCACCACCGCCACAACCGCCACAACCGCCATAACCGCCACAACCGCTACCAAACCCTACACACCCAACTAACATGCCTGCTACCTGCACTCCAGCCCAGCAGTCACACTTACACAGAATACGACGTGCAGTTCAAAGTCATCTTGTAGTAAATCATGCTAAATATGATGTAACTTCAATAAACACTATTTGTTTGGCATTATTTATTTTGATATATATTACATCTATTACGGCTTATTTCAACTGCTGTGCCTGTATCATTAGTTATCTCACCGCTGGTCTTCTCATTTCTAACAATTTAACAGAACTGGCTCATTAATAAAACAAGGAGACTAGTGGTGGTCTATTCAATACATCTTATTTAAGCTCTATTAGTGTGCAGGATTACTGGAGCTTTCCATTTTAGCCAATATTGTTAGAATTGGAATATTATGGATGGAAAAAGGACGAGGAAAGACAGCGAAAGAGATCCCAAGTTTGTCTCAAACAAGGCAACGAGTTAGCAGCAGAAGACATGTAATGTGAAGTAAGATTTAGTTTAAAGTGGTATTCATTGTTAAACATTCAAAGGTGATCTGAGCAGCTGGAGGCCTCTGGGTTTTGTTTTCTGTTGAACTGAATTTTAATCTGTGATACATTACATACATATTGACCAAAAATATGCATTTGCTTCAGATGAATTCAATAAATTAAACCCGCTTTTTATTTATTAATAGTGTGACTGTGGTGTGTTATTATCACATTGTTACAGTGATATGTACAACTGATAATTACTGCACTACTGCAATAACTGCACTCTTTACAAAAGTGAAAACAAAATGAGGTTTTTATAGCAACAGATGCTGTTAGAGCAAGTTGGAGAGCTCTTAGACAAAGCAGAGTTGTGCTTTCAGCAAACAGTATTTGAGAGTAGAGGGTGTTTTCAGTGTGTTTAGCGTGCAGTAGTGTGAAACCTGCATTCACTGCTGTGTGCATGCCTGCAGTGTGAGAACTGCAGAGAGCCATTGAGAGTGTATTCAGCCCAGAGCCTCGGCGGTATCTAACACATCCCTTCTCCAAAGGGAAGTGAAGATCCCACCTCTGACTTCATGCAGCGCACACGGATGTACTTACACTCACGGTCTGCACCTCGGCCTTCTGAAGGTTGGCCCTCTGTCGTCGGAGGTCGGACTTGATGAGTGCTGTGATGAAGGAGAGGGAAAAGTTTAACTTATGGAAGTTTCAGTCTTGGTGGTTTTTCCGGGTTTAAAATTAGAGTTGGACGCGGTTTTATGTTGGCAAGAAAAATAGCAATATGTGGAGAATTGTCTTCATTCATGACTCACTTCTGTAATTAAATTTATTTTAGATATATGTGTTTAGAAATAGCAAAACAGGGACAACACAGAAGACTATTTGCAGCAGGCGCCTGGACAGCTCTAACCACACAGTATCTCAGTGTTACCTCCACAAACCTGTCACAATTTGAGGATATTTAAACTAAATTTCATACAAAATAGTAATAGGGGTTTCATACCACAACCTGATGTATCTTATGTAGTTTTAAAAGTGATGATTTGTATGTTTTATGTCAGAGAATATCAGAGAAATTACTCGGTTATGTGTTAATGTTGATGCACACCCAATGAATGGCATCAGGTCACCAGTAAAATATTTTAAAAGTTAAGTAATTTAAAAGAGCACCTTCTTTTGTTTGATATGGAGAAGAAGATGAAGTCTTCATTTTCATTTAATCGTGCCCTTACTAAAGGGGATTCTTCATTCAGCCACTAGAGGGCAACCTTATCCTATGAAAAGCACGACTGGTTTAAACAGTCTCCTTCTACAGAAGACAGTGTGTTAAAGTCCCCTTTAAAATCACGTGCATCCACTGATGCTGACATGAGTTCAATGTTCACTGTTGTTTTGAAAGTTGCTCTGTCTTGTGTTGCATTAGAGGTCATCATCATACCTGTCAGTGCTGTTCCTATTAGCAGGAAGATACACAGGAAGATGTTTCCCCCAAAAGTGCCCCATCTGTCAATAATCTTCCCCTGGGAGATGGTGAAAATGATTCCAAAGATCTGAAATGAGATTTAAAAAAAACAATTACAGCCCCATACAAACATCTTTTATATTCTGTGCTGTAACATTACTGACCTGAGCTGAACAGTTGAGCAGTCCAGATGAGGTTCCCTCGGACTCTGGATAGGTGAGCTCTACTGCAAACTCAAAGCCCAGAGGTAGATATCCTGTCATGAAGAAGCTGTAGACAGACAGACAGACAGACAGACAGACAGACAGACAGACAGACAGACACTGAAGGTTAAATTAAAGGTAAAAACCACAGTGTATGATCTGCAGTAGTTTTCATCCCAGCCAAGGGAAAGAATTTAAAAGTAGGGCGAGTATATGTTGGTGTATAATACATCCTGTCTGGGTTTCAGGAATGAAAAGCAGACAAAGGAATTGCTATGGAAACCAGTTATGAGCTTAATCAGCTTACCATAAATAGCAATAATTGTAAGGACAAAGCACGCGGTGGACTGGGGGATCGGAGGAGCGTTAATACTGCTTTGACAAAGCAGCTCTCATTTAGAGAGAAATGCAAAGAAACATGAACTACATACAGAATGTTTTAAGACATTATTAGCAAAAACGGGAAGGGCTGTTAAGACCCGTAGACATCAAATGTCACCATAACCTCAGGCTCAGGCAATAACTTTATTTGTCCACAGTGGAGTAGAGACTGAAACTGTTGCTGTAAAGGATGGGAACACTCAGACAGGATGGATTCTGCTTTCTTATATAACTGTTTGTTGTAAAGATCCTGCAGAGTTTCCTGTGCATTGTGTTATTTATGCTGCAGACGTTGACCACCTTTTTGAGTACATTTCTTGTGTTTGACCCTGAGAGATTGACACCAGCAGATAAATGAGAAAGTGAGCACAGACTCAATAAAAGATCAATAAATCATTGTCATCAGGGTCCTGTCAACCTGGAACTTATCCTTAGATAAAAAAAAAAAGAGATGCTGCTGGCTTTTCTTGTACACCATGTCAGTATTACTCTCAAGTTTATTATCTAGTATAGTTCCCAAATACTTATAGGACTCCACTGTTTCTATATTCTGTCCATCCATCACTGTACTGTCAGGAGACGGGTGAGAATGTCAACAGACACGTCACAGTATAAACCTCCTCTTTAGCCACCATTTTCAAATGTATATACATGTAAATATCAAATTTAACGACATTAATGACTTTACAATATAAAATTGGTATATTTTGTGATTGTTCAAATTGAAACACTTTTACTCGTGATCATCTTTCATAATTATATCGTAGGATTTTCTTCAGGATCTGAAGTCTTGACGATAACATCAAGAAGTTTAGAGAGCTGTTGCACACATATGAGTTGGCGTATCAGATCTCAGACTCAAATCTCAAGCTTTCAAACCCTAAATGAACCCTGTTAATTATACATTATAGAGAAATAAGTGAACATAGTTAATTTTTTACACATTTAATATCAAACCCTGGCTGTGATGTTTATGACCTCTGTAATGGTTACCTACCCTAAAGCTCCAGCTGTGAGAAACACCACCCACAGGTAACCCAGGTTGAGGGTGAAGGTGTAGACCACCATCCCGACCAGAGAGAGGAGATATACGACCAAGGTGGTTTGTCTGAGGAGACACCAGAGGAGTAATAATCATACAGTTTAAAAAGCACGATGGCGATTTGATCAACCGTCATTATGCATTCACACAAAGAGCACGGCGTTTGTGGGTAATATACTAGAGTATTATTAACTAAAAAGAAATTCTACAACATAATTTAACAAAAAGGTTTTCTGTATATACAGTACATGTACAAATTGTAATGGCTATTTGGCTAGTTATGGGGAAAATATTCCTGATAATCCTCTATCTATAGTCTTTATAAGCAATGGTAACACCCAACTTTGTATTCATTTTTTTGTATTAATCACAAAAAATATCTGTGAGGACTTGTGGTTATATGATGCCTTTATATAATGTAGACCCCATGTTGTCACACTTGTTAACAGACTTCTTTATCATTTATTCTGCGATAAGTACATTATAAGAAGCAAAACTCATCTATACAACCAGCAGGGTTAAACTGGGAGCGATGGGACCGTCTAATGAGCCAATCACTCTTCTCCCCCACATTTAACATGCTTCATTTCATGTGTCTCATGCATTATATGTGTATAATGCATATCATGATACACTGCCTACACATATCCTCAGTTTCTACCACTACAAGAGAAAAAAAATATTTTTTTATGCAATAGTCTTTAAAAAAAGAAAGGTATATTCTGTGCCAGAGCAGCATCTTTTTCCCGATGGATGTCTCACTTGGAATTAAATTCCTCGCTTGAAAATCCTTCCTCAGCATAAACAATATTCCTGAGTCACTGAAGACCTGTCGTCATAGCCCAGATCATCTGCACAAACAGGCTAACTGTCTCTCGTACAACCACGCGTAAAATATTGCTGCAAAACATTTTTGTTAATATAACATAGTCCTCTGACTCTCTCCCACATTGGACAATAGGCGTGAGAGGGTCAACACCATAAATCTGGGCCTGACTGCTTTCACAGCTAACCATCCTAATGGCATGTAAGGAATCTGAGGGCCGAGGATTTTTTTTCCCCAGTCATAATAGTTTGCATGCCAGATCACTGAAGGCAGCGTACCAAGCATCTAACACCCGGAAAACTGATGAAAATAAGTGGTTACTTTGTGGGGAAGAAAGTAAAAGTATTGATAAGCTTGATCAAGACAAAAAAGACAGCATCAAAAATCAGATACAAGTGGGATGTATTCATGAATTATTGGTATTTTCCATGTTTCATGTGGTGGCCTGAGATGTGACCTGGGAGGAGTAGCCCGTCAGTTCAGATAAGCAGAGAGGGACATCACATATAAAACTCAGTTCTGCTGGATTCCCATTCGAATTCGCTTGGACATCTCCGTGTGAATGGATGATTAAAATGACATCCACGCAAGGAGCCCATGTTTTAAAGCAGAGCGTGACCCTAAAGACTGAAATTACGTTGGAGCACTTCCTGTCAGCGGTGACGGTCAGTCTCTGGTATCACAGATTCACTTGAAACACATGAAGCTACAACATGAAATTTGTTGACATGCTAGCAGCTCTATGGACGGCAACGTCATCCTGACGGTCTGACATTTTGATCCGCCGAGGCCGAAGGCCTAGGAAGGAGGTAATGTTTTCACCGGCGTTGGTTTGTTTGTTGGTTTGTTGGTTTGGATGATTACTCCAAAAGTCTGCAATGGATTTTAATTCATTTTTTTGGAGGGGTGGGGTGTGGCACAATGAACAATCCATTTGATTTTGGTGGCGATCCGGTCATGATCCGGCTTCGGGAATTTTTTTTAATAACTCCGCTCAGCCTGTGCATTAACACCACAGGCTTTAAGACATGCCCAGTGTAACTGATGACGCGTTCATGACGCGTCACCCAGCCTGTTTCCTTCTGATTGCAGAGAGAGGGACAGAGAGAGAGCGGGGTGGTGGAGGGAGGAGGGGGGGACACCTGTAGATTCGGCGTTTTTTCACATTAAACTCGGGGAAATTACAGTTGAATTCGACCAAAGCACACTTGGTGATTGTTGGAAAGAGTAACGACGACGGTTTAGGTGAGTTTTATTTTGTTTCTGTCCAGTTTGAATGAAGTGTTTTACAATGCTCCGCTACGTACAGCTGATCTCACAACATAAACAAAAATACACGTGGATGATGGCGCAAGCTGCACGGAGGTCTGCGCTCTCCGAGTGCCATCCTAGTTGCATGATAGGATCCATCCATGGACCGTGAATGAACCGTGCAGAAACGGCCTCTCCTAACGAATGAGGTGTGACTCCAATAAATAATCAGAAAACAACAAAGATAGCATCACAAGCTGAAGGGTAATATATAAAACTGATAAATTGAATGCCCAAGACCGGAATATGACAACAGCTATATCATAAAGATTAACGACATGAAGAAGAAGCACCTGAATATAATGCATAAGAAGAAAACCTTCATAACGTAGCCCACATACATTCACATAATATAAGACCTCTGCAGCAAATGTTAGAATGCCAACACACTAAACTAAGATGGTGAACATGGCAAACAATACGTAACTGCTAAACATCAGCATGTTAGTATCGTCATCATGAGCATGCTCGCAGAAGGCTTTCCTCTGCGTTTCTGTGAAAGCCTCGGGCTGAAACGCCTCATTAAAAGTGTTACATACTTATTTGTGAGTGTTGACAACTTCATTTGTCATACTGACATTAGCATTTAGCTCTAAGCGATGCTTCACAAAGCTGACAGTTAAAGAACCGCCATCAACGTTAAGTCATCATTGATTTCCTAATGGAACCTTGTAGACTGCGCTAATGAAAGCAAATAAAACAACTAATGTCCATGATGAGGCAGATGAAGGTCAACAGACTTATTTGTCTGAAGACTGTAGTAACACGTTTAGAGGACTTATCTTGATGTCATGTGGTTCTCAACGCCTGGAAGCATTACTTAAGATCAGTTTGGCATTGTTTTTCACTTTCAAAGTGTTTTATAGAAATAACTTACTTGTAAGTTTTGGTCTTATCGAGCCAAATGCCACATATGAGGGACCCCGCCATGCCAGCAACGACAATAGTCAGACCAATTCTCCCAGCATTCACCTCTTCACCCTAAGAGGGAAAAACATTGACATTTCTGGTTTTACAGACCATATTAAAAGGCATCTGTGACATTTCCCACCACCCTGCAGTTATCTGGTCCTGGAAGCTCTGAGCAATAACAATCAGACTCCCAGACACTAGTTATCTGTGTCAGGGTCATCTGCTTCACAGCTTTGAAGTTATCAGTGTCAGAGAAAGAAAACCAAACAAATGTCTGGACCTGTTGACAATGAGTATATGGCAGGGAAGAATGGTGGAGGAGGTGAGGAAGGAAGAAACAGAGTGAAATAAAAGCTAATTTGGGGTTGTGTCTAGAAGGTAACCCACAAATTGTGAAATTTTTGTGAGATGGTAAAGGTTAGGCATTGACCTCAAATGATTAAAGACCCTGACACGTCAAGTTTGAGGCCATCAGTGAGCGTCAGTCTAGTTTTTATGGTGTGTCCCACATCGTTGGCTCCAGAGTCAGTTTTTTTGGCCGATTCAGCATGTTGAATTGGCGGCGGAGCCCGTCGGTGAGAGAAATCACTCTGATTGGCGGTTCAGCACGAATCAGTGCACGAGAAGAGAAACGGACATAAGGAAAGCAAGGGGACACACAGAAGGCTCTTATCATTTTCATCTCATCTGATCGTTCCAATGCACGGATATTTTCACAACGACATGACCATCTGGAATGAAGCTAAGTGATAAGTGAGAGTGGTGTGAAAATGGTCAGCAGACGCCGCTTTGTTTCATGTACGTATCATAACAACGGCTTGTGTATCCGCAGTCCTCGGTCTTAATTTTTCCCTTTTTGAATGCCGATTACAGACTACCACCACCTGCTGGTTGGGAGAGTTATTTCCTCTCATGCAGGCGCAGACCTACGTGCTAACTCGCCGTCGGCTGTAGTCTTTGCGGTTGATTAGATAGCACCTTTTTGGCCAAGAAAAAAGGCGACGTGAGGTGACGCAACAGTCGGCCTTCATCACCGCTTCTTTGATGTCGGGTTGGTGTGTCTGGGCCTTCAAGTTAGGCATTGTTCTCAAATGGTTAAGCATAGGCATTAACCTCAAATGGTTTAACCTTGAATGATCTTCTGAGTAAGGTTATGCATAAACCTTAAATGGTTTAACCTTGAATGATTAAGGTTAGGATAAGTCGTCGGGCAGCAGATCTCGCAAGAGTTTTTGCACGTTTTCGCAACTTGTGGGTTACCTTCTAGACACAACCCTTGTCTTGTGGTAAATAAAGTATATGAGGCAGTAGCATATTGTGGAGCAGACGCACTGGGACTTACTGGATAGTGTTCAATGATCATCCGATTCAACAGCGTGGAAATAGAGTAGAAACAGCCAACGTTCAGCCCTGCAGACAACAAACAGAAATCAGTGTTTGTCTATTTTGAGAAGACCTGTAGGGAAAGAAGAGGGTGCAGATGGGACCTCATGATGCCCCCTAAAAACACACAGCTGACAACTTCGCACATCAAGTCCTTTATAGCCTTCAGACTTTTTCACTACTTGGCTAATAACATTTAAGTTTATGGAGCACAAGGACACAAATTCACCTTAAAATTCTGTTCAGGCACATTAAAAGGTAGACTAACATATTTTAATATGCTTCACACTGTCAATCATTAACATTGCCTTCATTAGATAGCGACCTTTGAGCAAAAAAATGTGACATCTCAAAAGACCTTTATATCAATATGACACATAGGCAGTGGAAGTTCATGTGTTATTTTGATGACGCGTCCTCATATCTGACGCTGATAAAGACGGTGAGTTTCCACAAATATGAAAGTGGAAGCTTCAACTGCAGACATCTATTTTGAGGCTTTTACATCTATACCTTTCACCTCCATATTGCAACAACTTCCTCGTCTGGATGTGTGATAAAAATGAGATGTTGGAGGATGACCTGCATGTCGCAATGATGTCATCCAGACACCATTATGACACAGACGCATGTGAAGAAGACACAGATCTGGACTTCCTCCTCTGCTATCTTTATGATATCATTTTTATATGACCTTCCTATGAAGCTACAGCACGCTCAAATTATTATTTTAGTTAGAGTTAGTTAGAGTTAGATAGTATTCCAACTAACTAATATCATGTAAGGAACTTTGATGTAAGTGAATCAGCTTACAACAATTCAGATATTTGATTAATCACTAATATAATCAAGACAAAACGGCAAACATCTATAGTTCTAGCCTCTCAAATGTGATGTTTTCCTGCTTTTCTCTGTTTGATATCATTGTGACTTAAATATCTCTGGGATTTGGATTGTTGATCAGACAAAACAAGCAATCTAAAGATGTCATCTTGAACTCTCAGAACTTGCGATCGGCATTTTCACAATTTTATTGACATTAGCCTAAAGGATTAGTCGAATGAATATATAATAGATTCATCATCAGTGGCAGCCCTTGATAAACATCAGGGGAGAAGTGTAAATAAAACACCTAAAGATCTGTTCCTCGAGACAAGGTGTCACCTGTTCCACCAGTCTGCTTGTGGAAGTACAGGCAACAGGAGGGGACTCACCGTAGCTGACCACCAGGAGCATGAAGGGCTTGTTGCGCAGCAGCCTCAAGAAAGAAGCCACGTACGAGTACTCGTCACGGGAGATGCTCCTGGCCTGAGCCTGGGCCTGCGTGGGAGGGATCTCTGGTTTCTCCTGAAACACTGGAAGAGACAATCACACAATATTCCAGGAGGTTGTTAATGAGTTCTGTCATTAAGCTTGTTGTGATGGTGAATCATCTGATCAGCCAGTACAGACACTGATGGAGTAAAAGCCGAAGGTCATACTGACAGGCAGACGAGTAACAGTTAAAGCAAAATAAGTCAATAATAATAAGTCAAAGGACAAGTCAGTTAAACCAACACTAATCATTACCACCTTACCTTGAATTAGATTCATATTAATTCCTTGTCTCTATAAACCAATTTGTACCTTTTGAAAAGTGCTAAATGAAAAGAAAAGAAAAGAAGAATACATTTTTTTGTAGGGCTGCCTCCTCTTAGTTGATTAGTCGACTAAGAGGTCGTAATCGACTAAGATTTCTTTAGTCGATTAGTCGTTTTCTATGCTTTCTTCATGTTGAATAACTTATTTACAAGAAACTAATGAGCACATCTCTGGTAAACACAAGATTTAAAGTATGATTTTTTGTGGAGAAACTCAGTTTTACAGATCTGTTGATTAAATCAACTAATCGATTTGTTGTCAAAATCGTATGAGTGTTAGAATTTCTTTGGTCGAGGACAGCCCTAGTACCAACTCTAAATGACAGGCCACTGAGGGGGACACTCGCATGTTCAATAAGATCAAATTTTTAGCCATACTCACTTAATATACATTATATTCTCAAACTCAGTAGTATCTGCCTTTAAGCAATAATTTCTTGGAGGAGGACAGCCCTACTTTTTGTTATTTTTGCAGGGATGGATACACAGAATAGCACGGTCTCAGAATAGACTAATGCCACATAGGTACTACATACTAATTTGTAATGTCTGTATCTTGATTGGCTTTTATACCTGATCTGATATAATCAAGATTATTACCACACCCTTGATACAAAGATTAGTGTGGCCACACAGCAATTTGCAGCTAATAAAGTAATAATAATGTTGAAGCAATACATGCTGTATCAATATAATAGTGGTTGTTATTGTTGTGTTTTTTTCCAGTTAACATAGTACCTATTACATTAATGGGTTTTATTATTTTGATGGTAGGTTGAAATTATCTGGGATGAGTAACATTTTCAATGTCTCTGAATGCAGTAACAGTACATTTTGGGTAAGTAAACCATTTCATATGTTACTACTGGGTTTAGCAGGTTGCCCGGTCAACACCTCCCAGAAAACAACCTGTGGTGAAGCTTCACCGTGTTTCTCTGACTGTCGGTGAGTTTCAGCCCTTCATGGAGGTGAACGGAGGATTTAACAGAGCTGATGGGGGAAGATGACTTCATAAAACACTTCCATGACTCCCTGAGTTCCTGCATGTATTTCACATGGTGTCTGAACACATCTCATCAAAAGGTGAACAATTACAGCAATTACTGCAGCTGCTCATCCAGTGGACTGCGATGCTGTTGAGTTTTCGGTAGAAAGCACATCTCAGGGAGACTCAGCTGTCCAGCAGTGCTGCCTGAGGAGCCCGACAACGGGATAAGAGGCTCTACCGTATAAAAATGAATGAAATGGTGTGTTAAACAATGATGTTGCGAACATCCTATTAGAGAATCACTTGTGTTCTCATCTAAAAATACCATTACAATGCCAACTAAAAAGTGGTAATGGCATTACTGTGGGGGACAAAGGAGGTGAGGTAGCAGCTTTGTCACAGTCCCTACCGCTGGAAAGCACAAACTGTCAGGATGACTCTTTGCTTTATACATTTTCACAACCATGACTGTGGGAGTTATATGACATTGAAAGGGGCTATTAGTGCATGAGTGAGCAAAGAGCCCTGACTGCTCTATGACCCTGTGGATGTGAATAGTCATCTTACCAATGACCACGAGGATGAAGATGAAGGTGGCCACTCCTGCGCTGATGTAGAACATGATTCTAATGTGGTGCGCCAGCTCCTCCACATCGTCCACATTAGGCACCAGGATGGGCGGGAGCAGGAACCCAATGGCGATACCCAGCTGTAGGTGAGAGGCACAAAATTTAACAAATGACTCGTGCGCCTGTAGCTGACGGCTACACACACACACACGCACACACACACAGCTGCACTAAGTACACATCATTACTTAAAAAATTATATACAAAAGTGGGGAAAGGTTTGAAATAAAGGAATATGTGTTTGTTTTTACTCTGCTTTGACAAACAAATTATGCAACAAAAGTTCACGTCTAACTAACGTCTAACAGTTAGACGTGAACTTTTGATGGTTACCCGCTATTGTAAACACATCAATAATATGCTGTTTAATTACCGTATGTAGTGACTACATTCAAAATATGAAAAGACGGGGTGTTAAAGGAACAGTTCGACATTTTGGGAAATGCAGCCAGGCGATGTTAGCGCCCTATCCAAATGTAACCAAACCAACCAATCGGCACCTCTAAAGTTCACTAATCAACACATTATATCTTGTTTGTTTAATTTGTAAAAAAAAAAAAGAAATATAAAAACTTGAATTAGCTGTTGTATGGGGGGTTATGTTGGACCAAGACAGGCTAGCTGTTTCCCTGTTTCCAGTCTTTATGCTAAGCTAAGCTAACCAGCTGCTGGCTATAACCTTATTTGACAGACAGAAAGATATGAGAGTGGTATTAATCATCTCATCTAACTCTACTCCAGAAAGCAAATAAGCGTATTTCCCAAAAATGTAGGCCTAAAACAGTGGTTACAGCTAATGTAAGGGGTCATATTTTGAGGGACATGTACTTTGCTACTTGAACGATTATTAATTTAAAGGGACAGTGTGTAGGATTTGGTAACTAGTGGTGAGGTTGCAGATTGCAACCAACTGAGTACCCCTCCGCTCACTCCTCCCTTTCAAAGACTGGTAACATTCCAAGACTTGTAACGCGAGCTGCCGAGTGCAAAACCGTGGTAACGTCGTTCGCCTCGCTAATAACGCTACTTAAGACACAACTGAAGTCACAACAAAAGTCAGACGGCGACTGGCGGTGCCACAATTTTGCACTCTACGGCTCACGTTAAAGCAGTTTCACAAGGATGTCGGAGAACTAGGGTGGCCTTCAGGTAACGTAAAAACGTGAAAGTCTCTCTCTAGAGCCAGTGTTTGGTTTGTCCGTTCTGGGCTACTGTCCGCCATGTGGTGGCACAACATGGTGGACTCTGTGAAGTGGACCCGCTCCCTATGTAAATATGAAGGGCTCATTCTAAGCTAACAAAAACACAATGATTCTTAGTTTCAGGTAATTATACACTAATGAAAACACAGTTATGAATATTATATTCCATTTCTGCTAATACATGCACTGAAATGTTACACACTGTTCCTTTAACTTGTGGTCCTTTTGCTGGAGATCCGTACAACACAGTAACTGGAGAGTCATCTCTGTTTAATCACTTAAATCACATATACGGAGCAAAGAACCGACTTTATCTCTCATTTTTGTGCCTTTTGGATAAGTAGAGCAAGTCTTGATAACTTGTCAAAAATGCAAAACAAGCTTATTCTCAATTGGTGCAAATCAAGGATGTCTTATGAAGTTACTTTTGGCACACAAACTGTTTGATCTTCAAAGGCCTTTATGGAAATCCTACTTTCTTAATGTGAACTACTTCTAAACGTCCAAGGGGATATGTGAACTACTTCAGCATGAAAACTTAGAAGCATCAGGTTTAGGGCCCGAAGCCAAAGGAATAAAGTCGTGGTGAGAAAGTAAACATCAACAACAATGTGTCCTCTTATCTTTAGCAGCGGGGAGTGGGACTTAAGCACAAAACAAGAACATGCGTGACAATGGCCGGTATGTAGTGTTTGGTCAAAAGCAGGTGAGAGAGGACACACTTCAATTGAAGAAAAAACAGTTTAGGTTCACGGGTTCAAGAGCATCAGAGGGGTCAGACGTCTTTTGATGGTCTATGTTTACGTATAGGGTTAAAGGTTGAGGTGTGATCACAAGACATCCATATATAGCTCAGGACATAAGAACTGTTATGCCATTCACTGTTTTTATTGGCTTGTACAGAAAGAATGATTTAGAGATAAACAACAATTGTTTTGGTCTTGTAAGTTGAAAGTGACATGAACCATGACATGCTTAGGTTTTACTTTACCTCAAGCTTCAGACGACCTAGCAAGTAGTAATGACTAATCTCATTGTACAGTTAATTACCCAAACCCTGGGAGCTTATTCGGGCGATCCCGATTGACTTTACTGTCTTTCAGAGGCTGTAGCAGGTTCAGTTTTAGAGCTAGAGTGAAGCTAAACCTAAGGAATCCATTAGTACCACACATATCAACTTGTCGTAAAGAAGGCTAAATAACGCTCCAAAGTTGGGCTAAATTTTGGCGAGGAAAAACTGGCATGGCCATTTTCAAAGGGGTCCCTTGACCTCTGACCTCAAGATATGGGAATGAAAATGGGTTCTATGGGTACCCACAAGTCTCCCCTTTACATACATGGCCACTTTATTAATCACATGCAGTTTGGGCAAATACAATACAGTTTTTTGCATGTAGTATATGTGTTATTTTCGCCTATACTAAAATGGTGAATTTTAATATTTCTGCATACTGTGGTCCCTAAACAGTCTTGGAATTGCATAAATTGGGTATCACTATAAAGCTGAGACTCTTGTGGATCCAATGACAAAAATGTGTCTATTGTGGGTCTCAGAGGGTTAAGAAAATAAATGAAAAGCATCATTGGACATTTGGAAAATAACCTAAAAGTAAACTATGGGCTAATACTTTCACAGGTGCCAAGATAAAATCCACTTGATTCCTCAACTTATCATATACCATATGCCATACCGTAGGCAGTCACGAAATCCTGAGGTAATTTCAACCGAACTGAAACTAACAATGTCAATATGCATTAAAGTGCTTGGCTCTGCAAGTTAACATGCATCGCTTTTCTGAGACCCGTTTCACTGTTGAAGCTGAAGCAGCCACCAGAGAGTGATTCACTTTGTTAAACCTGCTGAGTCAAGAAGGAGGGTACAGAATTCACAGGAACAGACTGAGGCAGACCGAAAGGCAAACAGAGACACACCTGGTTTCCCAAAACGGCAATGGAACAGGCAGTGGAGACCTCCTGCTCCCCAAACCACAGAGACGAAAGTCTGGACGGGATGCCCAGTATCATAGCGGCCACCGAACACACAAACTGTCCGAAGACAGTCATGGCAAACGCGTCTGGGTTGGCCGTGCCCGTCTTGACCCAGGCCCCGATGCAGTTGAAGGCTGCGGCCACCACCATGACCTCCCTGACGCCACGGTTGTCGAGCGCCCACATGACGGGCAGGACGACGAGGATGTAGGTGAGGAAGTAGAGCATGGAGAGCCAGTCAATGGCCAGTGTGCTGACGTTGTAGAAGCGCATGAAGATGTCGCTGATGATGCTGTACTGCAGCCACATGAAGCTATTGCTCATGGAGAAAGCGCTGAAGACGAACAGCATGAGCCACCGCCGCTTGTACAACTTTGTCTCCATCAGTGGGAAGAGCGGTGCAGTGTCCACGGCCGAAGGCTCCGAGGTGTCGCTGCTGTCTCCCAGAGACAGCTGGCTGTATTCCCCCAAACTGGTTCCCTTTCTTCTAGTTGGAGACCAGCCATTGCCTCTATCTTCGCCAACGCCATCCATCCACTCGTGCGGGAATTCATCCTGAGAGATCATGTTGCTCCCACTGAAACTTCGGGCTTCTGTAGCATTCAACAACTGGAGGGAAGAGCAAAATTTTCCCCTTGTGTTTGCGCTCTCTCAACAGTTTACCTGACTCTCCCCTCCCACCCAGCAGGTAGCCTATATACTGCTGATCTTAAACAAGCTTGCCAGCTCTGCCTAAATTGGCGATTTCTGCTTATCAGTCCTTCTGATTTAGCAGAGGTGGATCTGGGGTGCAGTTATAATGAGCAACGTTGGAAAGCTCTGATCCCAGCCAACAGTTACATACATGACTGACCTTTAACACCTCCTTAGTCATGTGATGGATTTCTTTTGTGAGTTTTTCTTCTCATTTCAAACTCCTCCTTCCAGTTTATGCATATGTCACATAGCATCAACTAACACTTGATAGCAGGCGGTGAGTGGGAATATATGGTTAGGCACATGACACAGTCACACAGATAGATGTATACACAGCAGCTAAAGTCCATGGAGGGTGCCAAACCTGTTAAAATGAAAACAATGAACAAGCATGAAACTACTGCCTCGTGTTTGTGGTCGGCAAACATACAATGCAAAGTAAGATTGTGTACTTGCAGCCTTATGTAAATAAGTGAAACTATAGACCTAAAAATGCTGCAAAGTATACGCATCAACCCATCTCATCAATATATGAGAATACGTCTTTAAACATCAACAGTAGATTCTCAATCTGTCGGAACACCTCTTGTGTTACTCCACTATAAAACAAGTTCAACACTTATGTAGATTACTCATGCTCAAACACGAGACGGCAGTTTCCCAGTGTTTGAAGACCAGATGTTCAAGTAGAGTGTTTGTGGTTCATAAATAGGATCTGTCTTGGGCGCTACCATACAGGCAGACCTGAAACTGGATGATTTAAAAAGTTGGTTAGTAACACAGTGCAGTCAGAAAGTATTAGCACTAACACATCTTTTGTTATGCTGGCTTCATAATAAATGCACAGTGTGTGTGTGTACTCAAAGACACTGAGTTTTAAATGCTCTGCCATATCCCTGTCCTGTGTCACTATGGTGGGATGAAATGATAAGATGAGGTCAGCGGGTGCAGAGAGGTCAGGGAGGTCAGAAAGGGGGCACTGGTGCTGAGTCATTCAATCATTTGGCCTCTTTACATTGCTTCTACATAGATTCATGGACATTTTAAAGTTTAAACTCTTATTTTAATGTCTACATTTGTCTGAAATGGAACATACTGTAACCAGAAGGTTATGGCCTCTGAGTTTGATACTAAACTAAATAGTGAGTTTATAGTAATCAACCATAGTGAAAACTTGGACACAATGATGAACTGATGAGAAGTTGTATTACAAAGGTCAAAGGTCACTGTGACCTAACCAAACACGTTTTTGGCCATAACTCAAGAACTCGTCATCTAATTATGACAATTTCACACGAATGTCTAACAGGATCAAATGATGACGTGATGACATTTAGGACAGACATGGATGTAAACTGTAAACTGTAAACTTTTTTAAAGGGACTGTTTGTAAGAATCAGAAATGCTTGTTAGCAGCGACACCTGTGGCTGTTAAGTCAACGAAAGTCAGCGTCGGGCTCACGATTGTGCTCACGCTACGTAGACATGAACGAGCACCGCTCAAAACAGTGAGGCGACACACGTCAGCTAAAACCACAATATCACTCTATATTTCAGCTGCTTGGCAGTAATGTTAGCTGACCAGACGAAGGTCTCTCCATGAATCACTGCTGATATAGTGTTGGCTTTTCCTGCCTCAGCCTTCCGACCGCAGTCAGAAGGAAACAGGGGAGACACCAGCACCCAGTCGGAGACGATAACATTTCTTGCTGTGGAGCCTCGTCACTTCACAAGACACGGGAAACCTCTGTTGGTCTGGAGGAGCTGCAGCATTTATTTCTGCACAAATGTCCACTGTACATTTACTTGATATTCTCAGAGCTACAAACTCTCCTGCAGTGTGGAGTGTGTGCGCATGCACGTGAGGTGGAGCGAAATAGCGAGAACACGCGCGCTGTGTGAGTGAAGGCAAGGAGGCGGGCAGATGAGCAGAGAAGGAGAGACTCCGGCCCTGGAGACCAAAGCTACGGTCTCCCCCGCGTCCTCCGACCGCGGCCAACACTGTTTAACAGACGGGCTTCACTAGATATAACTTTGCGGTTTTGGTGCTTCTTTGTAGTTTGTGTTGGAGTCTGAGTCTGAACAGCGTAGCCACACACGCAAGAACGCATGGGACACCGACCCGGATAGATTTATACGTGTAAGAAGTTACAAACAGTCCCTTTAAATTGTATCTGTTCCATTTCTACCCTCTGCTGCTTTAATTGATAATGGAAATAATTCTTGGTTGCAGCCCTAATGACCATCCAATTTCACTAAAATATATTATCTATCTGGTTATAGATCATCCTTACTTTTATGTGCCTCATTGTTTTTAGAAAAGTTTAGCTTTATGCTTTTAGGTATTCAAAACGTAAAAGTAGATTTAGGTCATGAAAATTGGGAATATTAATTTAACTTTTGGCTCTAATATATTTAAATTGAAAAATAAAATAACTGAAATAAATAATATTGCAGTAGCTATAAAGTATTAAATGGGTTCTCAGAGCACCTCTGGTAAATTTCCGATGGCAGTATATACATAGTGCCCCTGCTGTCTCCAGCCTCCAGCTGCACCACCTCTGGGTGCCTGCATGGAGCAGACCCATGAATGGAAGGAGTGAAGGGAAGAAAAGGAGAAACTCTGCATGAGATTTAAACTGCAGCTTCATGTTCACTATTCCCAGGCGTCTTTAAGGAAGCACCCTGGCAGTGGGACGTCGGGATGAAATCAGATCCTGATTCAGTATCAGTGTTTAGATATCAGGTGGAAGGCAAAGTCGATTAACCGAGATTGCCTTGTTGGCATTCTCCATAAAAACAGCGCAATAAAGCGCTTAAACCACAGCTGTAGATAAAGCGACCATAAACAATCCCGGACTCATATCTAAAACATCTCATTATACGATCATACTCCACTTCCTGAAAGTAACCAGATATGAACACGCGAGTTGTAAATATACACAAACACTTCACTATCCTGAGGTTCTGAGTATTTAATGATAATTAAGCAGTAAAACACACAGAAATGTGTAAAGAGCAGTAGTTTACCTGGAAGACGGCAGCATTGATTTACCTGGTTGCTACACTGACTTACCTTTGTGCTTTGAACCAGCAGGAGAAGTGCACGTCACCTCCCATTTGGTTGCCACCCTCATAACAAATAACTACAGTCATCCACCTCTTTAAAAGTTTTTAAATAGATTCTATCACTTTAACGCAGTCTCTGAAACATGTCAATAATAAGAAAAGTTAAAAAGTTAAAATGCTGTCTTTTTTCTCTCTCTCTCTTTGTTTCTTTTTCTTCATCTCTAATATTTATTTTATTCCGATTTGTTTTGTCTTTTTTGACTATACATGAAGTCTAGGATGTCTGACTTTGTACCATCTATTTTTTTTAATAAAGTGAAAGATAAAATAAAATAAAATGAAATGAAATGAAATGAAGTAAAATAAAATTTAAAAAAATAACTACTGTGATTGAGGCATATTTTACACCAATAAGCTAGGATGTATGACTTTGTACTATATATTTGCTTAATAAAATAAAAAATTAAATTAAATTAAATTAAAATAAATTAAATAAAAATAACTCCTGTGATTGAGGAATATTTTACACCAATAAGCTAGGATGCATGACTTTGTACTATACTGTATATTTTCTTAATAAAGTAAAAAATAAAATAAAATAAAAACATAAATGACTCCCATGATTGAGGGATATTTTACCCAAATTAAGCTAGGATGTCTGACTTTGTACCATATATTTTCTTGATAAAGTAAAAAATGTTTGTGCAGAAAATAAAAAAATCCAAATTAAGCTAGGATGTCTGACTTTAGACCATATATTTTCTTAATAAAGTAAAAAATTAAATAAATAAATGCTTTTTAATTATACTTCACTTCATTTCAGAGGGAAATATTGTAGGCTATTTTTAATAGGCAGCCTATCTGATAGCTACAGTTATTAGATAGAGTACTTTTCATAATACAATCTACATGAATTTACATAATGAACTCATAAAATGCAAAACGTTGTTGAAGATTAAACCTGGTTTCCCTCCTTTTTTGGCTTGTGACTCCCTACAGAAAATCTGTGTCTTTACAGTTCCGCCATAGACAGATTACCTGTCTAAATTTCTCAGATGTTTCATTTAGCCTAAATATAATTTTGAGGTCCAAAGAGGAGAACGTATTCAATATTTCACAAATAACATGAAGATTAAGGAAACAAGAATGAATAAAACTTTGTGCAGCAGAACTTAGTTTTGTTCTTCTTTTGGACCTTATTAATCATCTGCCCCTCAGATTTATCTTGTGACCCTTTGACCACTGGACCAAACTACCTAACTTTAAAACTAGTTGCAGCTACCGCAATACAAAGCTACTTGAGCACTGATGCATCAGTATTAAAACCCAATGATGTAAAATATAGCTATAGTCACGGGGGACATTTTTCTGCAGAGCATTTTACTTTCGATACTTTAAGCACATTTTGCCGTTACAGTTTTTCTGAAATCGCTTTGCTTCGTTTTTTGTCTTAACTTTCTCTAAACTGTAAGTGCAATCATCACAACTGTTTCATGGGACATCACAACTCTATTGCATGTTTGCAAAAGTTTGCAACTCACCCAGACTAGGTTTTGAAGCATGAATGAAGGGTTTTGGGTGAGTTACTACTTTTTGCAGAAGTGCAATAGAGTTGTGATGTCCCATGAAACAGTTGTGACATTTGCACTTACAGTTTAGAGAATGTTAAGTTCTAAAGTTTGTAAAATGAGCCAAAGCGATCAAGAAAAACTGTAAAAATAAAAAGTTGTTTTGTCATCGTGTGAGCCGTACTAGTCAAAACGTTTAGATGTTTATGAATGAATATACACCCGGTACTAGCACCTGACACTTTATTAGGTACACCTTGTATCTAATAAAGTGTCCGGTGCTAGTACCGGGTGTTCTTCTGCTGCTGTAGCCCGTCTGTTTCAAGGTTCGACGTGTTGTGCGTTCAGAGATGGTATTCTGCATACCTTGGTTGTAACAAGTGGTTATTTGAGTTACTGTTGCCTTTCTATCATCTTGAACCACTCTGCCCATTCTCCTCTGACCTCTGACATCAACAAGGCATTTCCATCCACACAACTGCCGCTCACTGGATATTTTCTCTTGTTCGGACCATTCTCTGTAAACCCTAGAGATGGTTTTGCGTGAAAATCCCAGTAGATCAGCAGTTTTTGAAATACTCAGACCAGCCCGTCTGGCACCAACAACCATGCCACG